>VDFB02105785.1:19210684-19416458 GCA_007258455.2 Sequoia sempervirens
TACATAATTACCACAAAAACTCAAAATGATAAACTTGATAATAGTATATAAACTCAAGGGACATATTTCAACAAATACAACGTATCAAATAACAATTGCCATGGATCAAAGACTACACAAGGTATCACATTACATTTCATTACAATGTTCAAGAGTAACAATGATACAATAGTTTTCTCCAACATGAACATGATCCATACAACAAGATAGAATGATACAGCTGAGCAGATGCATACAAGTGTCATAACTAGCTGCATGTTAGATATAACTCTGAAGTCACTACAAGTAACACCAATCCGTGCCTCACGATCCTCGATTGGGGACCCAATGCAGTGCTTAGCACGTTCCACCCATCCACGTGAGTCCGAAGACCCACCCCCATGCTTAGGAGCTGGCAAGAAAGAGACCTCAACCAAGAACATCAAAACAGGGAACCACAAGACTCAACGTCATACAAAAGTATTATAAAACTCAAGGATTACAATGAAATAATCAACAACATTCATGAGTCAACATAATAATTTAAAGTCATAAATCTCATCACATTAAACAAAGCAATAACCTATAAACAAGTAACCAAAGGATGATCATGAAACATTTCCAAATCAAACTGAAATAATAAATAGAATACAATTCCAGAGGCAATAAGGAAACAAGGAAAATGGGTGTCTAGTGGAGAGTGTCATCGCATAGTTCTCATGGGTTATCCTGGCCCTTCCTCCAACTTGAGGGGTCGACGCCCATCTATGGATATCCTGGCCCTTCCTCCTACTTGAGGCACCGACACCATAGGAAAGCTCATGCAGAGTCGATAACCTCTCATGAGGACGAGGTAACAACCTTGCCAACCACGACCTTCTTAGCCTTCCATTAGTCTGTGAAAGCCCTAATAAAGATGAGGTAACCACAATTTTTAATCTTGTTATGTGATTGCTATGCATCCCTCCTAAATTCATTAATTATGTTTTCACTTGATTAACAAACTCATTCATGGGTTATCCTGTACACTTTCTGCTAACCAAGGCATCAGCCCCCATGAAGAGCCACTCTCCCTAGAGATCCAACAAACATCAAAACCAAGGGTTATACCATCATAATTTGAACATAATAAGAATATCACAAAGTTTCGTACAACCCTTTCAAATTAATGATACCAATATCTTGCCATGTCAAGAGCACATAAAATGAAGAACATTGACCAACAATAAAATCAAGCCTCTGGAAGACTCTCAAAAGGCTTACACTAGGGTTTCCTCATCAAATAACAAACAACAATAATTGCAAGACCTCAAAGAACTATTTTCAATTCAAAAATAATGAGTGAATATATCAAGATAAGATCAACAACTCCATCCAAACTACATAATCAACCTCGATACAAACTAAATCAGAAATTCAAGGGAGACATCTAGTTCCTCCTCTCAAGATACCCCTTACTCAATGAACTTTCAATTCAACTAATTAACAACTCAATCAGAACCATTAACCATGACAACGATAACATTAACCGATTTACCACTTAACTCAAAATACACCCAATAAATCAGCATGAACAACCAAACCATAATCTTCCTAAGCAAACAATAACCATTTCAAGAAGAGTTCAACTTGCACAATAGCACCCCATTTAACCAACTTCACCCAAAATCCTATACTAAACACATTATTTAAAACATAACCAAAGTAAATTACCACACCATCTGATAAACAATTATATAAGAGGTCAACATTTAAAAGCTAAACTAATTCCATCAACAACACATTACTACACATGTTTTCTTCATAACTATAACTATATCATTTCCATAATATTCTAATGTTTACCAATTCTCATTATTTAATATAATCATTTAGTTTTAGAACCAAAGTGAACGTTCTACTCTAACGTTTGAAGTTTGCAAGAGTATGAATAGATGGTGTCGTAACATTCATATATTGATCTTTTCAAAAGATATAATCTTTCATTCCATGGAAGTATGCAAGTAATAGTTTAAAGAAGGTTTAACCCATGCATGAAGTATATACATATATATGTGATTGCTTCTCTTAGAATTATAAGCTATCTTTTGATTAAGGTCAAATGATTTCATAAGGTAATTTTCTACTAATCATTGTATGGAAACTAAATTGTCAAAAAAGAAAATTGAATATAAGAAATTTAGCTATATTGAATTAAGAATAATCAAAGGCTAAGATTTAACTCAAGCCTAAAGATAGGAAGATAATAAGATTCCTATCCTATAACCTTTCAATTTATATTCTATGGTTAACTTAACATTTTCTTTCTAGACCAATAACTTTTCTACTAGAATTTAATTTCATATAACATAGCAACTTTAACTAAACAAAATTCATCTAAACTAAATAAAAAGAACCAAGACCCGCACCTATACCACATACAAGTACTCCCGCTTTGAGAGATTGTGAATAGCATTAGAGAGTTTATTTAAATCTATACACCCTACCATGTTCAAGTGTGCCGCTGTGACAGGTTGCAATTAGAATCTGAGAGTTTGTTTAAATCTATACACCCTACCATGTTCCAGTGCGTCGCTGTGACAGGTTGACAATGAAATCAGAGAGATTATTTAATTTACTACACTTTTCAAGTCTAAAATTTGTAGCTGTGATGGGTTGCCAATGGTTTCAGGGAGGCTACTTAATTTTGTACAATGCCTCAACTCAAAACGCTATAACAGTGACAGGTTGCCAAGTATACTAGAAAGTGAATATTGGAATTTGGAAATATTGCCATCTTCTTGCATTATTGTCAAATCCAAAATTTTATCCCCAAGAGTGAAGGGAAGGAGAAAGGTGAGGTGCAAATACGTGACTTAAGAGTAGGAGAAATAATGTACAACTTTTCTTTTTTGATCTAGACGCATTTCTGTTTCATGGCGAGTTTCTAGAGATGCACTCAAGTTTGAAGTTTGGAAATTAATCTTCACCACGATCAACAGAAACGTCTCTATTATGTTAGTAATTGACAATATTTTATTTTCAAGTACTGAAACTGTGACAGATTTTTAGAAGAAACAAGCAGGATATTTAAATCTTTAAAATTTCCTATTAAGCTCAAGCGCTGCAGCTGAGACAAGATGATAATGAAATTAGGGAGATTATTTAAACCTTAAAACTTCCTATTATGCTCAAGTTCGCGGCTAAGACAGGTTGAGAATGAAGCGAGAGGGATTATTAAAAACCTACAAAGAGGTCTAAATTCATACACAAACAAAGGGACCCTATCCTTGGTTGATTTTGACCACTTTCGAAAAGTTATCTAAATCATTCTCTATGAGAAAGGGAGGGGAAGATCATAGTGTACTAAGCAAATAAAAAAATGCAAGGCATAGAATTACTTAGTCAATGTCTAGATACAACAATGACCAGACTTATTTCTACCTAATGCATCGATCATCACATATCTTAATCGATAGATTTCATGGCCATAATTTAGAAAACAACTAATGAAACAAAAAGGTAGACTCCAGTAGCATACATGATGACTATAAAAAAATTGACATCAAAGAACTATCAAAGGAAACAAGAAACCAATTTATCAGACATTAAGAGCCTACGAGTTTTGTCCAAATTCCACGTAGCCCCTAAATTCATCTCTAAGCTTGTTGCAAGAGGAATTGCGCTAAGAAATGTGAACCATTTCCATCAATTTCGGATAGCGCCATTGATCATGAGGAGAGCACCGGGGTGCTGAATGAAACAATTTGAAAAAGTGGACTCGCACTTAGATTGAAATGCTCAGTATTAGATATCCCAGACAAAACAAGGAATGACAGCCTAAAATTGGATCTAATGGGTTTCACTAATGTACAAAAAACCGAGGATATAATTGTATTCCCCGCAAATGGAAAACAAAATACCAAATTCAATGAAGAGCAACAAAACTATAGATAAGGAAGATAATCGTACTCCTTAGAGAGAGATTCAATGGGAGATTCCATTGAAAAGTCTTAAGAATGCCTAAATGAAACAAAGCATAGCAAGATACAAAATTCAACATATATTGAATAATATAGTCCAACGATCCAGCAAAAATGATAGTATTAACAAAGCATTGCTATCCAAGCATGAAGGCGAAACTAACCTGGAGTCTAATGCACTTTGAGAGTTGGTACCGAATCCAACTTCTGAACAACTTCCCCATCAAATCCCCCCCTTCTAAGCTTCGATCAGATGGGAATTCGTGATGATCTCCTTCATAGAAAACATTAGTATGGCTTCGAGAAACCCTCCGCCATTCAATAGAGAGTCATCATGTGGATCTCCTCCAGCCACGACACCATTGCACAAGCTTGGTCTGGTACGGGAAATACTTCCAAGCTCATCCTCACCATCTGTCAGGTGTTTGATACCTCCATCTCACCTTTCATTGAAGATAGCCTACCCTATAATTTCTCACGCTAAATTCTTAACTATCTAGGAATTCTATAATATCTCCTATGTTTAAAGCTTAAAGGTGCATATTAAATGAAACTGGACTGTGGTGATTGAAAAGGTGTCCAGAAAGGTTCATTCTTCTTCTTTTTTATCCCTGTTCAGGAAGAACCCCTGTTCCTTATATCTTTCCAATCTGGGTAGGCAGTGACAGAAATCTTTTTTTTGTTCACAAAAGCAAGCTTCTAATTTAAACTCAAAAATCTCTACTAAATTTATCTTGTTTTCCTTTTTGACATTTGTTCCCATTGTACGCATGCACATACTTTTATTTATTTATTTATTTATTATTTTTAATGATAGCTACAAAGTTAGGCATGAGCTTGAATGTAAATCTTTCTATCCTTTGTTTTCTTTTCTTGCACTTCATCATTTATCCTGATTGTTTTTATTATTTTATTTATTTTTATTTCCATTTTAAATTAAAATCTACTTTCCATTTTTTTAATTGCCTTTCAAGCTTTTATAATCATTCAAACTTAAGTTCAAATTTTAATATTTTATTCACTTTAATATTTTCTCACCTTAAAATTAAATTCAATCAATAAGCAACAATTATCTTTCCTAATACAAATCATTTACTCCTAATGCTAATATAATTAACGTTTTTTATTAAGTCTAATTCTTTATTTAATTCTAAATAAATCAAGTGACCTTATAATTAAATTAAGTTTGATTAATCAAATCTAAGCACAATATTAGTGTTATCGCATAACCTCAAAATCAAATTAAATAATAATATCACAAAATCATCATGACATTACCAACTGGAAACACTTTTAACAGATGAACATGACATGACCACCCAACAACAACTTACTTGAATGTCAACGACAACCAGAATGGAGGGGAACTACATCCTCCTCCCTTTAGACATCGACTTACTCCTGGAAGTCAATCTCAAGCCTAAACACGGTAACACAACAACTAACAACAATATCAATAATCATGCGATATGAATTGAGCAAGAAAATTAAACAAAATTTAAAGAAATGATACCAAAATGGAGGCCAAAATTGCAACAGACCACAAGGACGAGGTGACAAACAAGGTTGTGGAAAATTTCTTGTCAGTTCCTATTTTTTCACATCAATCCCATTGGGTGTTTTATGATGCTCGCCCTATCCTGACAATGCAGGCGGAATCGAGGCTTAGTTCCTGCAACCCTACATACAAACAAATGTTGTGCACAATATATATATCACAAGCACACTGTGAGAGGAATTCACAACATAGTAGGGCTCTCATGAGCGAGTAATGCTATACTGTCCCTCCCACCAGACCACACACAATATTCAAAACAATTTAAATATTTCATAACAATTTGCTACATATCAGTTAGGAGAACATTCACATAATGCTCCTAGCCTTAATCTATTTCAGAAGCTATCTCATAGGTTGATTACTAGTTGACATTAGAAATATCTTTCTCTATAAATACCAATTCCATTACCTTTGTTGCTGAGTTTCCAAGCCAATTACCTGGAAATAATTAACTACCATGAAAGAAAAACACATTAGTGTTAAAAATTCAAGCTAATTATTTAACTTAAAATGTTATACTTTCATAAAATTAAAGCATAATTATCTACCCAAATTCACCTTTTTACTAATACTCATTATTTTCACACAAAGTACTCCACTTCAGTCATTATTCAACACCAAATCTCGCAACAATTTCAAGAAATGGCAAAAAAAATTTTTTACACAAATTCAGGGAAATATAGTCTACTACTCAAGGACCACAAAATGGAAAATTCCATGCACAATTGACATATTCATATACATAACTCACATCACTAAAAACCACATCACTTAACAACACAAGGGTCCATAGTGCATCCTCGACAGGGAGGATATCAGTGCAATGCACACTACACCAAGGGTCCTATCCTTTCCAATTAGTTTCCTGCACCATCGACCTGACACCAGCTAACAGAAGAATTCAAGTTCATAACAATGACAATAGAAAAGTGAAACTCAAGACTCAAGGGTCTAATCGCAAGGTTACATAGTGAGCACACATAGTTCCCAGTGTATGAACCCATGCTCTGATATCATGTTGTAACGCCTTGTCGTGTGAACCCCAAAGGACACTAAAAATAACAATTACTGTACAATTTTTTTTTTTTTTAAAGTAAATCTAAACATACATGAGATGCACATTGAGTAATAAGTCATAAAGCTTAATTAAACAATCCATTAATACTTACGTCCCTTAGGGTACACGAGGAGTCATTACGAAACTTAAATCCATACAATGACGACAAAGGATGAATGCCAAAGATATAATCCATAACTAAGTAAACATTTACAAATATAACACATACATGAAAAGCATTAATAAGAAACCATCCATGCACGAATAGATAACATATATACATAATTACCACAAAAACTCAAAATGATAAACTTGATAATAACATATAAACTTAAGGGACATATTTTAACAAATTCAACGTATTGAATAACAATTGCCATGGATCAAAGGCCACACACGGTATCACATTACATTTCATTACAATGTTCAAGAGTAACAATGATACAATAGTGTTCTCCAACATGAACATGATCCATACAACAAGATAGAATGATACAATTGAGCAAATGCATACAAGTGTCATAACTAGCTCCATGTCAGATATAACTCTAAAGTCACCACAAGTAACACCAATCTGCACCTCACGATCCTCCACTAGGGACCCAATGGGGTGCTTAGCACGTTCCACCTGACCACGTGATTCCGAAGACCCAACCCCCATGCTTAGGAGCTGGCAAGAAAGAGACCTCAACCAAGAACATCCAAACAGGGAACCACAAGACTCAACGTCATACAAAAGTATCATAAAACTCAAGGATTACAATGACATAATCAACAACATTCATGAGTCAACATAATAATTTAAAGTCATAAATCTCATCACATTAAACAAAGCAATAACCAGTAAACAAGTAACCAAAGGATGATCATGAAACATTTCCAAATCAAACTGAAATAATAAAAAAAATACAATTCCAGAGGCAATAGGGAAACAAGGAAAATGTGTGTCTAGTGGAGAGTGTCATCACATAGCTCTCATGGGTTATCCTGGCCCTTCCTCCAACTGGAGGCGTCGGTGCCCATCTATGGATATCTTGGCCCTTCCTCCTACTTGAGGCATCGGCACCATAGGGTAGCTCATGCGAAGTTGATAACCTCTCATGAGGACGAGGTAACGACCTTGCCAACCATGGCCTTCTCAGCCTTCCATTAGTCTACGAAAGCCCTAATGAAGATGAGGTAACCACAAATTTTCATCTTGTTATGTGATTGCTACCTATCACTCCTAAATTCATTAATTATGTTTTCACTTGATTAATAAACTCATTCGTGGGTTATCCTGTGCACTTCCTCCTAACCGAGGTGCCAGCCCCCACGAAGAGCCACTCTCCCTAGAGACCCAACAAACATCAAAACCAAGGGTTGTACCATCATAATTTGAACATAGAATCACAACATAAAATCATGCGAGGCATTACCCATCTCGCTAACAAGTACATAATCAGAATCTCACAAAGTTTCGTATAACCCTTTCAAATTAATGATACCAATATCTTGCCATGTCAAGAGAACATAAAATGAAGAAAATTGATAAACAATAAAATCAAGCCTCTAGAAGACTCTCAAAAGGCTTACACTAGGGTTTCCTCATCAAAGAACTAACAACAATAATTGCAAGACCTCAAATAACTATTTTCAATTCAAAAATAATGAGTGAATATATCAAGATAAGATCAACAACTCCATCCAAACTACATAATCAACCTCAATACAAAATAAATTAGAAATGCAAGGGAGGCATCTATTTCCTCCTCTTAGGATACCCCTTACTCAATGAACTTTCAATTCGACTCATTAACAACTCTATCAGAACCATCAACCATGACAATGATAACATTAATTGATTTACCACTCAACTCAAAAGACACCCAATAAATCAGCATGAACAACTGAACCATAATCTTCCTAAGCAAACAATAACCATTTCAAGTAGAGTTCAACTTGCACAATAGCACCCCATTTAACCAACTTCACCCAAAATCCTGTACTAAAAACCTTATCTAAAACAAACCCAAAGTAAATTAACACACCATTTGATAAAAAATTATATAAGAGGTCAACATTTAAAAGCTAAACTAATTCCATCAACAACACATTACTACACATGTTTTCTTCATAACTATAACTATATCATTTCCATAATGTTCTAATGTTTACCAATTCTCATTATTTAATATAATCATTTAGTTTTAGAACCAAAGTGAATGTTCTACTCTAACATTTGAAGTTTGCAAGCGTATGAATAGATGGTGTCGTAACATTTGTATATTGATCTTTTCAAAAGATATAATCTTTCATTCCATGGAAGTATTCAAGTAATAGTTTAAAGAAGGTTTAACCCATGCATGAAGTATATACATATATATGTGATTGTTTCTCTTATAATTATAAGCTATCTTTTGATTAAGGTCAAATGATTTCATAAGGTAATTTTCTACTAATCATTGTATGGAAACTAAATTGTCAAGAATGAAAATTTTATATAAGAAATTTAGTTAGATTGAATTAAGAATAATCAAAGACTAAGATTTAACTCAAGCCTAAAGATAGGAAGATAATAAGATTCCTATCCTATAACCTTTCAATTTATATTCTATGGTTAACTTAACATTTTCTTTTAGACCACTAACTTTTCTACTAGAATTTTATTTCATATAACATACCAACTTTAAGTAAAGAAAATTCATCTAAACTAAATATAAAGAACCAAGACCCGCACCTATACCACATACAAGTAATGCCACTTTGACAGATTGTGAATAGCATTAGAGAGTTTATTTAAATCTATACACCCTACCGTGTTCAAGTGTGCCACTGTGATAGGCTGCAATTAGAATCCGAGAGTTTGTTTAATTCTATACACACTACCATGTTCCAGTGTGCCGCTGTGACAGGTTGACAATGAAATCAGAGAGATTATTTAATTTACTACACTTTTCAAGTCTAAAATTTGTAGCTGTGATGGGTTGCCAATGGTTTCAGGGAGGCTACTTAATTTTGTACAATGCCTCAACTCAAAACGCTATAACAGTGACAGGTTGCCAAGTATACTAGAAAGTGAATATTGGAATTTGGAAATATTGCCATCTTCTTGCATTATTGTCAAATCCAAAACTTTATCCCCAAGAGTGAAGGGAAGGAGAAAGGTGAGGTGCAAATACGTGACTTAAGAGTAGGAGAAATAATGTACAACTTTTCTTTTTTGATCTAGACGCATTTCTATTTCATAGCGAGTTTCCAGAGATGCACTCAAGTTTGAAATTTGGAAATTAATCTTCACCACGATCAATAGAAACGTCTATTATGTTAGTAATTGACAATATTTTATTTGCAAGTACTGGAACTGTGATATATTGTCAGAAGAAACAAGTAGGATATTTAAATCCTTAAAATTTCCTATTAAGCTCAAGCGTCGCAGTTGAGACAGTATGATATGGAAATTAGAGAGATTATTTAAACCTTAAAACTTTTTTATTATGCTCAAGCTCGTGACTGAGATAGGTTGACAATGAAGCCAGAGGGATTATTTAAAACCCTACAAAGATGTCTAAATTCATACACAAACAGAGGGACCCTATGCTTGGTTGATTTTGACCACTTGTGAAAAGTTATCTAAATCATTCTCTATGAGAAAGGGAGGGGAAGATTATAGCGTAATAAGCAAATCAAAAAATGCAAGGCATAGAATTACTTAGTCAATGGCTAGATATAGTAATGACCAGACTTATTTTAGCCTAATGCATCGATTATCACATATCCTAATCGACAGATTTCATGGCCATAAATTAGAACCAAACTAACGAAACAAAAAGATGGACTCCAGTAGCGTACATGATGAGTATAAAAAAATCGACATCAAAGAACAATCAAAGGAAACAAGAAACTAATTTATCGGTCATTAAGAGCCTATGAGTTTTGTCAAAATTCCACGCAGCCCCTAAATTCATCTCTAAGCTTGTTGCAAGAGGAATTGTGTTGAGAGATGTGAACCATTTCCATCAATTTAGGATAGCACCATTGATCATGAGGAGAGCACTAGGGTGTTGAATGAAACAATCTGAAAAAGTGGACTCGCACTTAGATTGAAATGCTCAGTATCAGATATTCCAGAAAAAACAAGGAATGACAGCCTAAAATTGGATCTAATGGGTTTCACTAATGTACAAAATACCAAGGATATAATTGTATACCCCGTGAATGGAAAACAAAATACCAAGTTCATGCAAGAGCAACGAAACTATAGATAAGGAAGATAATCATACTCCTTAGAGAGAGATTCGATGGGGGATTCCATTGAAAAGTCTTAAGAATGCCTAAATGAAACAAAGCATAGCAAGATACAAAATTAAACATAGATTGAATGATGCAGTCCAACGATCCAACAAGAATGACATTATTAACAAAGCATTGCTAACCAAGCGTGAAGGCGAAACTAATCCGGAGTCCAACGCACGTTGAGAGTTGGTACCGAATCCAACTTCTGAACAACTTCCCCATCAAATCCCCCCTTCCAAGCTTTGATCAGATGGGCATCCATGATGATCTCCTTCACAGAAAACATTAGTATGGCTTCGAGAAACCCTCTGCCATTCAATAGAGAGTCATCATGTCAATCTCCTCCAGCCACGACGTCATTGCACAAGCTTGGTCTGGTATGGGCAAGACCTCCAGGCTCATCCTCACCATCTGTCAGGTGTTTGATACCTCCATCTCACCTTTCATTGAAGATAGCCTATACTACAATTTCTCATGCTAAATTCTTAACTATCCAGGAATTCTATAATCTCTCCTATGTTTAAAGCTTAAAGGTGCATATTAGTTTAAACTGGACTGTGGTGATTGAAAAGGTGTCCAGAAATGTTCATTCTTCTTCTTTTTTATCCCTATTCAGGAAGAACCCCTATTGCTTGTATCTTTCCAATCTAGGTAGGCAGTGACAGAAATCTTTTTTTTGTTCACAAAAGCAAACTTCTAATTTAAACTCAAAAATCTCTACTAAATTTATCTTGTTTTCCTTTTTGACATTCGTTCCCATTGCATGCATGCACATTTATTTATTATTTTTAATGATAGTTGCAAAGTTAGGCATGAGATTGAATGTAAATCTTTCTATCCTTTGTTTTCTTTTCTTGCACTTCATCATTTATCCTGATTGTTTTTATTATTTTACTTATTTATATTTCCATTTTAAATTAAAATCTACATTCCATTTTTTTAATTGCCTTTCAAGCTTTTATAATCATTCAAACTTAAGTTCAAATTTTAATATTTTATTCACTTTAATATTTTCTCACCTTAAAATTAAATTCAATCATTAAGCAACAATTATCTTTCCTAATACAAATCATTTACTCCCAATGCTAATATAATTAACATTTCTTATTAAGTCTAATTCTTTATTTAATTCTAAATTAATCAAGTGACCTTATAATTAAATTAATTTTGATTAATCAAATCTAAGCACAATATTAGTGTTATCCCATAACCTCAAAATCAAATTAAATAATAAAATAACAAAATCATCATGACATTACCAACCGAAAACACTTTTAACAGATGAACATGACATGACCACCCAACAACAACTTACTTGAACATCAACGATGACCGGAATGAAGGGGCACTACATACATATATATACATATATGTATACACATAATCTGTATATGGACCAACCTTATAACGAAAGCCTTTGTATAGGGCTAACTATGAATTTCAACATTGTATGCCAATGGTTACAATGGGATAAACAAGTTAATTTTATGGAATTCATTCCATTGATGTCCACCTTAAGCTATATTGTTCCATTTATGGCTTCCATTTGGTATCTATAGTTGCAACAGAACAAAATAATCAATGTTTTGGTTGCTATATATACATATATTTATACACAAATATATATAGACATATCCATATAGAGATATATACATATATATATGCATATATATATACATATACATATATCATATATATATACATATGGACATATATAGGCATATATATTCATATATATATATACATATAAATACATATCTATGCATATATACACATATATATACATATAAGTACATATATATATATATACAAATATATATATATATATATATATATATATATATATATATATATATATATATATATATATATATATCAGACCACAAGAAAACTGCACAAGTAGGAACTCACGAGGGGAAAACAACCCAGATTTTTGGCCTCCTTTTACCATCTATGGTTGCAATAGAACAAAATAGTCAATGTTTTGGATGTTGTATATATATATACATATATGTACACACACACACATAGACACACACACACACACACACATATATATAGATATAAATACACATATTTACAGATACATACATATATCTACACACATACATTTGGTGAATGTTGAAATTGAGATCTCTTATCTTTTGTGGGTTTTCCCAAAAACATTTGAATTTTTTTCTAAATGCTAATTGAGAAGGATAGCAATGTGTACATGTAAACTATAAAATAAAACTCAATACAATAAGGCTCTTGTGTGAATGGTTGGAAAGTAGTTAATGTGCTATGTTTTTTGGTGAATCACCCCATTTGGCTTACGGTTGAAACCAATATTGATTCATTTAGGGTTGGCATTTTTCTTGGTGAAGGTTTTGAGTTAGTATGTTACTGGGAGCTTTTTGTTTTTTGTGGGTTTTGTATGTGAGGCACAATTGGAAGCTGTTCTTTTGTTTCTATTTAGAATAGCTCGTAGATAGTTTCAAATTTTGAATTGTGTATGCATATATGCATATATATCCAATAGGTTGCCAAATATCTACAAACATATGTACCAAGAAGTTGTATAGGACATGGAAATGTGAATTGCATGCATGTGTGCTTATGTATATACATATGCGAATAGAGACATACATACAACTATGTTCATAGGTAGATATATGAGTAGGTCTAGATAGCAATACTTTGTTGGCAACGATATTTTTTGAATTATGGTTTGGCTTTTGCGTGTATGTTTGTCTATGTATTTGACACTATCACTTTTAGTGTTTTGAGGGTTTGGTCATCTAGGTGAGTCTGGATAACAATATTGTTTCCTTCACATCTTTTGTTTTGTGGCGATGGTTGGAATGCAGTAAAATAGTTAATGTTATGTGCGCCATATTTTTTTTGCATAAGGTATTGTTTGTTGTTGTTGTTTGTGTTAGGATTAATTATTACATTTATGGCTCCATTTATCATTGGTCTTATTAGGACCATCTCCAATACATGCAAAGAATACATTAATTAATGTTGATATGTACCAGTGATTGGAAGGCCTAAAAATTAGGAGGCCAACCAAAATTTTGAGCAAACTTATAATCTATTTTCCACTATATCTCTTAATGTGTATATATATATATTTGTACATGTAGACACGTAAAATATACCGATTGACATTGTGCATCCGATCCTTACTACTAACATCGTTTCATCCTGAATCATCCCTCAGTCTAACCATTTAATCAAATCTCCTTATTTGATTAAATTCATCAATTTCCTTCCCTTAATTAAACAAGTCATTTTATCTAATTAAGTCACTCTCTTTTGTTAATTAAAACAATCTATCTGATCTAATTATCCCTATTTAATTAACTAATTAATTTTATTTGATTAAATATCTAACGTCTATCCATTAAATTAAATAAATTAAAACCTTATTTAATTTGATCTAACATCATCTCTTTTAATTAAATAAATCAAAATCCTTATTTAATTAGTCTCTTATCATATTCCTATCTTATTTGATTTAAATAAATCCATAAATTTGAGTCAAATAGGTCACGTCATCTAATCTCTCATTAAATTAATTAACCCTTGATTAATTTAATCTCATCTCATGTCCCATCCTCTAGATTTTGCAATTTGCACATGAAAATAGATTTAACTCATTTATTAAATCTCTATTTTCCTCACAAGGCATCTTTTGGAATATTCTCCAAATTTGAATTCAAAAATTCCAAGTCAACATGTACATCCAACAAGGCAATAACTTCATCTTACATGTCCTTTTCCTTGAGCCAAGTGGTATTTATTGCATGTTCCCTTCCCTCTTACAAGTCATTTCAACAAATTTGAAATTCAAAAATAAGCATTTATTGGCACAATCCTCAAATCTTGCACATCCTCCCTCCACTCATAGCTTGACAAGTGGCATCTTGCCATTGGATGAATGTTAGTCCCACAATGCTCAAATTTGGACATTCATCCATCTTGGCATTCTATAAATAAAGAGCTCATATCCTCATTTGATCATCCACAAATCTTATGCAAAGTCACTCTCTTCAATTGAGAACTGATTTTGTCCAATTCACTCCATCTTCAAAGCATTTTATGATTTAGCTTATCTAAAGGGGTTTGGAAAGGGCTATTTTTGACATCAAAATAGCACCAATCCCCTTATAAGATGCTGGTTTGGTCATTTGAATAATGTTTCATTGGTTTAGTTTTCTTTCATGCTTTGTTTCTATTATTCTTGTGTTCAAATGAATTTTATAGGGAATTTGAGGTTTGCTGGATTTGAACTAACTAACAATTAGTTGTAGTCTATTTTAAAATGAAATTTATGCTTAAATTTTCCCTTCTCCTCATCATCTTCTATAGCAGCTAGTGTAGAGTAAAAGAGTAGTGATTTCTTTTTAAAAAATAACACCAAGAACTTGTGATGCACATTCATGACAGAGAGATATTCATCATAAATGGTAGGGTCATTGGAAGCACTATCAATATTCTTTAAAAACAAAATCATTATGAGCATTGATAATGAGGAATTGGTGATCATCAAAAATTTGAAAAGGATATTTATGCAAGGCATGCAAGTTTGATGTTTCTTTGGGTACTTTGATTGTTTTTGTTTGACATCAGTAATCAAATATCACAAACAATTATTGATGCAGGACAAAGCTCTCTTTATTTTTTCATAAGTAAAACTTGTAGATATTTCTCAAATATCTCTATTTGGAAAGGTCTTTATTATGCATTTGTTTGATAAAGATATCAAAATCCTTACTTGTTTGCATTAAATTTGGATTGCTAATGAGGATTGTGTTGATATTTTATGGATGACCAAATATTATAAATTCTTCATATTTCATTTAAAATCATTCTATTGTTTGGAGTCAATGGTTAAAATGGATTTGATTAATAATTTAATCTCCACATGATTGGCTTCCTTTTTATAGAAAAACGAGGAATAGGAAAACAAAGGAAAATGAGGAAGGAGAAAGGAAGACGAAGGAAAGGCAAGAAAGGAGGGATTTTTTTTCGTTTGCACAAGGAGCTTGCTAGAAGTGATCTTTGAAGAATCTTGGAGGGAATTTAAGCATTTAAAATTGGAGTTCTTAAAGCATTTTTTAATGCTTGGAGATTTCATCTTACACCTTAATTTTCTCTTTTAGGCTAACTCATCTTTGGTTTTGGGCTATAAAATGAACACTTCAAAAGCTTTCAATTATCATTGCAAAAGGGTTAAAATGAACTTTAGGCAAATTGACTAGATTTTGTTTAAAGTTAACAAATTGAACAAGGCAAGTCTCTCATTTTTCCTTTGGTGCTTTAAAAAGAATTCATTATTGCTTTGTGAGATCTAAAATGAACATGTGCTATTTTTTTTTGTGAGGGCTTACTTAAACTAACCCCATTGGAAAAGGAAATATGCGCTTCTCTCGTGCTTTATAGCGATCTTGAGAAGCAAAAGGCCTTTTTTCGTGATTTTAGGGTAAGATAAAGCAATCACCTCCACACTTCGTCTTGGGTTCAAAATTGAACAAAATCTTGTGTGAGTGTGAGTGAGCTTGTTGCATGTGTTCTCCCTTTGTTTCTAAACAAGGGTCGATCAAACTATGAATATGTTTACTCACTTTTGTCTATCTTAGAGGGAATGCCTTGGGGAAAAAGTACTCACCCAAGGGAACGACTCAACCGGTAACACTCTAAAGCCGAGAGTATTTCCAACTGGGATATAAATGTGGGTATTGGAAGAAACGCCAATATCATGCAGTTGATTCTGATGAGATGGATCTGAAAGGGGACTCTTGCCATATGAGTCAATCTCCATGAACGGAAAGTCCTTATTAAAACCCATGTTCTAGAATTGTCAAAATCCTTGATCTATTTGTTGGTGCAAGAACAGTCGTTTTGAAGCCACCCCACACTTTTATGGTCTTTAGTAGAAATGGAAAACATGCCATGGGAGTTTAATGGGTGTTGATGCTTGGCTGCCCTGTATAAGTGAGTGATGTGGAGGGGACTCAACTAGCCTAAAGATAAGCATAGCTGGACTTGTCCAAGTGGGGACTCAACAAATACTGTCTTTCATATCCATAGGATTGTACTTTTTCTTGGTTACAAAATGCTTTGCTTGTTTGAAAACATCTGGAAACAAAAATTTAACATGATCCTCACAATTTCAAACCCTTTAGGGGGAAAATACCATTGACCAAATTCTCATGTTATTTCTTACCCGTGGGATTCAATCCTTAGAGGTTTCTAAGCACTTTAATTTACATCTCAATTTTCCCACTAAAGTTAAAAAATAGGTAACCCTTGCCTTAATTTCATCAAAGTTTTGCATAATATACTTTGTGAGATGAGAAGTTGAGACATTGGACATCCAGTTTGAAAACCTAAATAGGAAGTGTGTTTGTGGTAAAAACAAATTCATTAAGCAAAGATTAAAGACAATTGGACCCCACACATGTGTCTCCAATTATTTCACGCAAAATCAAGATCAAGAAATCAAAGGTGAAAGCCCTTAGCCTGAAATCCCATCAAAAGCATCTTTCAATGCTATACGAATTTAGACAAAGACTAATTTTTAACTTTTACAAGAAGGCCTCAAGAAACAATAATGGTTTGTATTCATTCTATTACTGCCAAAACCCAAATATTTTTAGAGAGTTTGAACATCTTCTTTAGAGAAAATCTTGTTCTTAAATACCAAGGTCTAAGTAAACAAGTGTCCTTTTAGGTACATCTGAGGATCAAAATCAAAACTTCATCCATCCTTGAACATCAAAAAACCAAAATCATCTTATCAACAATTCTTCAAAATCCTGAAAAAATCCTTTATGTTAAACTTAGGGAAAAGTATTTGAAATCAATCTAAAATCACCTTGTTTGATTGAACGTGTGTTGATGCATCCTTCTATACATATTTGATCAAATTATCAAACTTGTGAACAAATTCATCCCTTGATAACATCCAACATCTTGGGATTTAGGAGTTCATTATCAAAATCATCTTGTTTGGATAGGAGTGTTTAGATGAATCCTTCTTCTCACACCTAGACAAATTATCATCTTGTGAAAGATTTAACTCTAGGACAACATCCAACCTCTTAGAGTTTATGAGTCCACCAAAATCTGAATCTGAAACAAATCAATCCTATATCAAGTCCTAAAGGTTAACATTTCCCTTCAAGATTCTCCAAGAGTTCCACTCATCCATCAAACATCCATCTTATATTCATATCATTATCACCATTTGATCCTTAAATTACCCTAAAATTTCTCTTTTATACCTAAAGTTAGATCAATCCAAAATAATTAAAGAATTCACCTTTTGTATTCTTGAAGATTGATACCTATTTTATGGTGCAAACTAGATCGCAACACAAGAGGAACATGGAAGCCAACAAAAAAACATCTACTACAAGTGACTTAAGTCAAACCACTCCTGAAATGAACCCCATTGGGTCTAGAAATCTCACTGTTAACCTTCTAACATCTTCGCAAGACCATCAAGAGGAAGATCTTATCAATAACCCCTTTGAAATGTCCCATGAGGAAACCACTAAAATGCTTCAAAATCTAGAAAACCATAAAATTGTCAACATAATGATGAGGCTTACCCCTTCATTATACATGCTTGAACTAGCAAAACAAGGGTCCAAATTACCTTCGGATTTCAACATGAGTACTATAATGGAGACATCTTTTCCTCCAATCTCATCCACCATCCCCATCTCATCTACACCCCCATCCCAAAAAATCACCCAAAACATTCCGCAAATCACAACATCTTTTGCTCCAACCCAACCCAATGTTAATAAGGGAAATGCATTTCTCAATGCTATTCAAAAACACCCCCTTGTTAATAATCAAAACTTGGATGCAAATACCATCTTGGAAAAAAACATACCCAAAAACCCATTACATAAAAATGTTCCTCACTTTCCATCATGATCCAACATCATCATTTTTCCATGCAACACCTCAAACTTCTCTCCTCACAAATTTGCAAGAGGAGGGAGATATGTTCAGACCAGGAGGCATCTTTGATACCATGACATTTTTGCAAGAACTCGTTCCCCTCATATTTCCACCTCTTCCACCATTTCCATCATCATCCACATCACTCCTTGGCTTAATTCTTCCCCCACTACCAAGTATTAATCAAACCAACATCCCAAATATCAATCAAAGCATTATTCCTAACACTCAAAACTTGTCGTCAATATCACAAAAACATATGACAATGACACATGCAATTGCAACATCATCAAACACCCCCCTAACATTGCATTGAAGCATGGTCTCCCAAGGACCAACCACATCAACACCACCATCCATCACTCAAAACACCAACCCAACATCATCAAATTCCATTCTAAATCCACCAACACCCCCACCACCACCAACTTCCAACACATCAAACCAATACAACATGACATTGCAAGCTACTTTTCAAAGGGGATTCCAACATGTGCAGAAACAAAAAGTTGTACAACTAGCTGCTCAGCAAGCTGCCCAAGCTGCACAGGTCTCATTACAAGCACAACAGGTCACACAAGCCCAAGATTTATTGCAACAACAACAACAACAACAAGCCACCCAAGCCACTCAAGTATTGCAAGCATTACAAGAAAAAAAGGTTGCTCAAGCACAAATTCTATAACAACAAGAAGCGGTAGAAGAACAAGCCCAAGCACATCAACGCAAGCATGGGGTCTGTAGACCCTAAATCTACATTTTTCTCAAAAACAAACAAGCATGAGTATTGTTAGTTAAATCAAGAAAATTAGATATAGAATCCCTATGAAATAATTTCTCATGTTATCTATGCAAACAAAGTAAGTTATCAACATAAGCTAAGTGAAAGCATAAGAAAAACAAGAGTCAAATTCTATCCCATAGTGGATTGGTGCTTCTATGGAAAGAAGCCCTTTCCCAATCCTTGCTAAAATAAGATAAATGTTGCAAATGATGAAGATGGTGTGGACAAGATCAGTTCTCAAATGAAGAGAGTGACCTTGCATCAGCTTTGTGGATGGATTTGTGGAGGATTTGCTCAAAGATGAAGCTTCTATTTAAGGATTTTCAAAATGCTAAGTGTTGAAGAGGGACCAATGTGGGACTAAGATTGGACAAATGAAAGGACACTTGTCAAGTGGTGATAGGCCGATGGATGTGTAAAATTTGGGAAGAGTGCCCATGAGAGGGAGAATTTGAATTCAAATTTTGCAATAAATTTAGAGAGAGGGGACAAGAAAAAGAGCAATAAATGCAATGTTGGAGGGACAAATCAACTTGTCATGATTTTCAAATTTGAGGGCCATGTCGAGGGAAAATGAGGGTTTAAATAAATCAATAAATTTATTTATTTGTGCAAGTGGCTAAATTTGGAGAATGCAAGTGGGTGGGATTAGCATTTAATCATGGTTAGATTAAATTAATGATGATTAGGATGATTTGACCAATTTGACATGATTTAGGGATTTAAATCAAATCAAAGTGAGATGAATAATGATTTGAGTTTTAATTAAGTAAATGATTGATTCATTTAATCAAAGAGGGAATGATAGGCTTAAAATAAATAAAGTTAATTTATTTAATTTAAATGGACGATGAACCTAATTTTCCTACTGAATGGATCAATGTGAATTTGATTTATGAATGAGCGGATGCATATGCATATTGCTAATTTTGTGTGTCTACATTTTGCCCCTCTTTGAAGCAATGTACTTGTTGCGTTGTTTCAAAGAATAAACTTACCGCAATCAAAATAAAAAAAATTATGATTTTTCAGATGCCCCAGCAGAAAGAAGTACACTGGTACATTGCCCCCTTGAGAGATCGAGTGAAAATCATCCTCGAGTGGAAAGAAGTACAATGGTGCAAAATGCAGATATAGATTTTTTGAAATATTTTTAAGCTCATGCTGAATCATGAGGTGTTGCTGATGTAGATGCCCCTATCATAATGTGCCATTGATATCCTGCCTGAAGAAGTTGTTTTGCTAAGATACGTGCACTTGAATGCAACTTTTGAGGTTCTTGATCTGCTTTATTGATACTGGAGTTGACTTTGTCTTGGTGCCTACATCGCAATAGAGTTCCCTCTGAATCCTTATGATGAAGGGTCATTACCAATACACAGTCAATGTAAGAATTGGATATTATGCATGGAGGCATGGATGGAGTGTGTTTAGTTATAAGAGATGGGTTGGTTGATAGTTTGGAACCTTTGACTCTCCAAACTTGGAAAGATGAGCAATGATGGGTGGATACGAAAGTGTGTGTGGAATTAGGACCACCTGCTTGATACACTTTGTACGTCACTTGAAAAACTTGCTTTTTCTTTTGCGAACATCCTTGATGGATACTTTTCCCTTTTTTATTTTTTCCCATAGTTTCTTTGACTGATGGAGTTTGATAGGGATGATCTTTCTTTGTATTTTTTGGTATCCATTTGTATTTGATTTTTCTGATATGCTTCTTAGCTTCTTTTGCTTTGATAATGTTCTTCGTACTTTGATTTAATTCTTTCTTTTGATGTTGGTCCCAATTCATGGATGGAGTGATGGGTGGATGAAGATTCATGATGTGGCTAGTTGTAGTAGTGGCAATGGTTTCACCATAAAGATTCTTCATGCTCCCTATGTTGACATTTTCTTGAGACATAGTTGCCCCCAATATGGTGGTAGTAGTACCTTCATGCTTTGATTTTGCTTGTTCTAAGAGCTCTTGTTCATAATGTATTCTCTGATAAATGACCACTATAGGTGATGTTCTTTCAATTTGCTGCTCTGCTAACTCTGGATTATATTGTTCTATCTAACTCATTTCCTTGAGTGGATAATGTTGGATATCCTTATTCATGATGCCCTTAGTTTGGATTTTGGATATATCTGATCCTGATGTTGATAACTCAGTTTGACTATAGGAGTTGATCATCTGCTCTGTGTGTAACAAAATTTTGTTCTAGATGAAGATCATCTATGTGTCCATCCATAGAAAGCATCTTATGGGTAGATGGAGGAATATGTGCTACATGGATATGATCATCTTGCCTAGATAGGAGAGTGTCCATTAGATTATTATAGTATCTTGAAGACACAAATTCTTGATCTTGAATGGTTTCAGAGTTGCTTTTGACATGCTTTGGATCAACTTCATGACATGGATCAGTTTCAAAAGATGGATTTCTTACAAGGGGTTTTTGGATGTTGTTATTAGGCATGGTAAGTAGTTCAATATCCTCAAGTGTTGAGTTCAGGGTTCCTTTAGTATCTATAACCATGAGGTCGAAGGGGGGTAACATGTCTTGGAAAAGGCCATTGCTAGACCTTGGTGAAATATTTTGATTATGCTTTGGGGTAAATTCTTGAGATATGTATCCTAACTCATAAGGTGATGTAGAGACATTTACAACATGATCATAGTTCAACGGACTGTGCATTATGTCAATAGGATCAAATAATCCTAACACTCCTTGAAAGAAATCACTAAAAATTGGTTCTTGATGTATGGTGAGTTGATCATTGGATTATGTAGATACATCCTCAACGTGCTCCTTGATGGAGAAGTTTTGATCATTGTTTTCGACAATTGCGGTGGAGAGATTGTGAATGTCTTCAACCATAGAGTCAAGTGATGTTGATATTTCTTGAATTGGTTCATTGTATGACATTTCGTGATTTAAAAGTGACTCTTGACATATGTCGATTTGATCATTGGATGAAGTAGACATAGCTTCAAGGTGCTTAGTGATGGATTGATCTTGATCCTTGTTCTCAACAATTATCATTTTTTGTGTTTGTGCTTGTGTTTGTTGAGTAGCCTGAGAGGCTTGGGCAGCTTGAGAGGCTTGTTGCACTTGTCGAGCTTGTCTTGCTTGTTGCATGGCTAGATATTGTTGGAATCCCCTTTGAAAAGTAGCTTGTAATGTCACGTTGTATTGGTTTGATGTGGTGGAAGTTGGTGGTGGTGAGGGTGGTGGTGGATTTAGAATCATGTTGGATGTAGTGACAAGTGTTTGAGATACGCTCGGAGCGATCATGGTAGTGAGGGGTTGAGATGTGATGGGCATGATAGTGGTGGTTGGAATGATTGAAGGGATAGTGATGGTTGGAATGACCGAGGTGATAGGTCCTTGGGAGACCGTATTTTTATTTGGGATCAATGTTGTTGTTTGATTAGATACCATCCATTGGTGTGATGTCGATGGTATATTCAAAGGATTCGACGTGATGGTTTGATTGGTGTTAGGTGGATTGATTTGGATGGAGTGATTGGTGCTAGGTAAAGGGGGAAAACCTAAACTAGGGGATGATGTTGGTATGGCTAATGGTGGTGGAGATGTCTCTTGGCGCAATGAATCAACTATTTTGCTAAGTGTAACAATTTGATCTAGCCAAATTTGTTCTTGATTTCGATCTTGACTCCCTTGATATAGTTGATTTGGCTCTTGTTTAAGCAGATTTGGAGTGTGTAGTTGTGTTTGATTTTGGACAATATTTTGATTTACAATGACACTCAGATTTGGCATGATAGGTTGAAATTGACCATTGTTCATGTTTGGAATATTTGTATGATTTGCAAATGTATCTATCTTAATGTTTTTCGGATTCATGTTTCGAAAACTTGTACTTGGTACCTTCTCATTTGGTTTGTAGGGATTTGGTGGAATGACGTTTGTTTGAAGGCTCATGCTTTGTTTGTTCAGTTGACAAAATTGTAGGTTTCGATTTAGATCTGCCATCGAGAAATGTGTTCCAATCTTTGATTTAGGGATACTCACACTTGTTGTACCATTCACATTTGTAGAAGGTAATGGTCCCATGCATGGATTGTATAAGTGTGAGTTTTGATAATCAATCGGCATTGTAAGGCTTTGAAGATTCAGTTGATTTGGATTACTCAAGATGTATGGATCAAGTTTGTATTCCATGTTCTCCTTGTGTTTTGACCTTGTTGCAAAAGTGACCACTAAGGTGTTTTGGACCAACGACGAGATGAGAGATGAAAGGTGTGAGTGTTGAACATTTAGGGACTTTGGATCAATGCTAGACTTAGGGTTTGATGTTGATTTTGTTTGATTTGGATGATGAACTTGTAAACCCTAAGATGTTGGATGTGATCTTAGGATGAACTTGTTCAAGGGATTGCTAATTTAACTAGAGGTATGAGAAAGGATGCATTCCCATACTCCTAACTAAAGAAGATGTTTTTGATTTTGATGACCTACCCAAGTCTAGAATGATGTTTTGAAAGCTCTAAAGTTTCTTTGGTCAGATGGAGATGACAAATGTTTGGATGGATGAGGTGTTTGATTTGATCCTAAATGAACCTAAGAACTTTATTTACTAGGCGAAGCTATTGAAGAACACACTTTTCTCTAAGAGTAATTCAAACCCAAAAGACCAATGTTTTCTCGAAAGACAATAAAAAGATAAACAAGCACATGTGTGATGTCAAATTTGTTATATTTTCTTTAATGACTTATTTTTAAAACCAAATAAAGACACTTGATTATGGTTCAAACTGAATTTCCAATGTCACAACTTATTTTCGTTCCACAAAGTGCTATGTGGAAGTTCCAAGAAATCAGGACAAGGGTTGCCTAATGTTGACCTTTGTAAGAGAAAATTAAGATGTAAACCCAATTACTTAGAAACCTCTAAGGACATAATCCCCAGGGTAAGCAATAATTATTGGGTTTTGTCAAAGGTATTTTCTCTAACTAAGGGGTTTGAAATTTTGATGATGATGTTGAATGTTGGTTTTCCAAAGCTTTCGATAAACGCACTTTGTTTTCAAACAAGCAATGTAACATCCTACCTCAATTGGTACATTTTTCTCGATGGGCTTGCCTCATGCCCTTCGTAGAAGAGATGATTTTACATGCAACCAAGGATAAAATACAAAGGTACGTTAAGAATGAAGTCTTAACCTCTATATTTCAACCAAGATCGGACATGGCAAGTAACTTCTTGGAATCTAAGTTCCAATGCACCACTTTGATAAACTCGATGAATGGGTTAATAGGCCACTACAAACAAGGGTTCTAGTTCAGACTTTCCGTTCATGGAGATTGACCCATACGACAAGAGTCCTGTTTTAGATCCATCTTATCGGAGCCAATCGTGTGATACTAGCGTTTAACCAATACCCACATTTATATCTTGGCTGGAAATACTCTTGGTGTTAGAGTGTTACTGGTTGAGTCGTTCCCTTGAGTGAGTAGTTTTTCCCGAAGGCAAGCCCTCTAGGATAAACAATAGTGAAAAAACACACTCATAGTTCGATCAACCTTTGTTTAGAAACAAAGGGAGAACACATGTCGTATGTTTAATCACACTCGCACAATATGTTGTTCAATTTTAAGCCCAAATCAAAATGTGGAGGTGATCACTTTATCTTACACCAAAATCACCAAAAAGGCCTTTTGATTCTCAAGATCACTTGGAAGCACGAGAGGAGTGCATACGTCCTTTTCAATGACTTTAGTTTAAGTAAGTAACCATAAAACAAAGAAAACACACATTCATTTTATCCTTCCAAAGCAATTGTGAGTTCATTTTAAGCACCAATAAAAAGATTCAATTTGAGGGTCGATCTAGAAATAAAGAGGTTCAAAATGGATGGTTATGGATGATGATGCAAATGAGATGATTTTAAGATGCTTAGAATAAAAAATCTATATTATCCTAAACAACTTAAATGATGATATGATGTGATGCGAGATGGATGAGATGGATGATGTGATATGCTATGATTATGAAAATGTATGATTTTATACAGATGCTTAGACTAACAGATCTATATTATGATGATGAAAATGCATGTGAGATGATCGATGTTTCTTATTATGTATGATATGAATGATATGTGGTATGCTGACAGTTTGTGGATGCAGGATGGATGTAGGATGCAAGATGTATGATGAATGCATTGGTGATGACATTTGACTATTCATGATGCGATGTTAGTGCAGAAGACATTAGATGATGACAAGAGGGTCCCACAAGTCCATGATCTGACGAGACTTTATTAGAGATGATGATGATGATAGATGATGATGATGATGATAAATGATGATGATGATGATAAATGACGATGATTTGCTTATCAAGGATTGGGATTTTAAAAGGGCTACTTACCTTATGTTTGATAACCCACATAGGTACGATGCATCAAGGTATAAGGAACTAGGATGGCATTGTACCTAGTGCGATGGACTTTGACTCAATAAGCAGATAGGAGTATTCTTGTTCACACTTGACATACAAAAACCTTGCTAGGGCGTACCTAACAAAGCAAGTATTTGCCAAGTTATTTTACAAGAACGTCCAACAAGCACAGCAAACAAAAGATAATGATTGTTGCCCCATTCCTATCTCTCTAAATCCTTCATTTGGATATCATCGAGAGGTCCTTGGAATGAGCACAATAAGATAAATCAAAAGAAAAAATCAAGTACACAAACAATCCAATGTTCTTCATACCTTCAGCCAAAGGGATGTGTTTTGATAGGATAAGAATCCAAGGTGATATCCAAAATGATGCCCATTGTCGGAACAATATATCCTAGGACATGCATTGTATAGGATGATGATGGTTTGATAAGTTGATTGATAGGCTATTGATATAAGGTTGACTGACATGTCTGAAAATGATCAAAAGTTTAATTTTGTTTTAGAGGTCTGTTGTTTCGATTTTGATTTTGCGATTGAAGCTTGCTTTTGCTGATTGTTGTGATTGTTTCTGTTTGTCTTACCAAAGGATGAAGATGACGATCAGTTTATTATGGATGATTGATTATTGTGGGTGCAAGAGAGATGAGATGGATGGATTTTTTCAAATATTTGTATTTTTTTGACGTTTTGAAATGTTGAGGCTGTTTTTGGTATTTTCAAGATTTTACAAGTGTTTTGATTTTTTATTTTTTCAATGTTTTTTAGGGTTTTGTGTCTTTTGAATGTTTTTGGATTTTGATGTTTTCTGAATGTTTTTGGATTTTTATGTCTCGGGGGCTGACCAAAGATTAGCCTTGCCTACGTTTAAGCTCAGAGACGACGTAGTTCGGATTCCAATGTTTTTGTCATTTTTTGATTTCGACTTGTTTTTGGATTTTGATGTGTTTTGAATTTTTTTGGATTTTTTGATGTTTTTGGTGTTTTTTCAATTTTCTGATTTTTGATGTTTTGATGTTTTTGGATTTTTTGATGTTTTGGATGTTTTTGTATTTTTCACATGATTTTGACGATTTGGTATGGACATGTGTGACGATATCAGTTCTCTATTTGGGATTTTTGTTGAAAACCAAGCTAAGGTTGAATGATCAAATCAATGAATTGATGATGATGATATCATTGTTGAGGATCCACAACAATGGAAGGATTGATTGATTAGGATTGATGATGATAACATTGTTGAGGATGCACAACAATGCGAGGATAGTGTTAAGCAACACAATGATCGAGAAGGATATCCCAAGATGATGATGGATTGATGATGATGATTTGATTGGATTTGATTGATCATGATTGATGAAGCTTGATTTGGAACAAAAGATGTTTGAATGATTTGATGTGATGTTTGAAGGGTGTGAATTATATGCGACTGATAGTGATTGTTTGGATTGATGTTTGATGAAAGATGACAATTGATAAGGAATATATTCTCATCAAAATATGCCATGGGCTAGTGATTTGGATTCTAGATCACAAATGCTCTAACCAATTTGGTTTCATGTTTGCCAATGTTCAGACTGCCACATAAGTTGGAGAATACAGATCAAGATTTATTCCCAAAGCAAGATGTACATATTTTCCCCCAATGTCTAGCAATGTATGGAATTCCATGGATGGATGCTCAGGTAAGTGTACGGATGGATGGATATGGATTATCTTGTAATAAGATAAGGTGTTCAGATAAAGAAACCTCACTTGGATAGTGCTTCATAGCTCAAATAACATTGGATAGGATAGGATCAGTGAAAATGACCCATGTCAAGATGTTTACCATAAGCAGGCGTAAAGTGTGCCCCAAACTTTCATCACAATCAAGATAACTTGGATGATGGATGCAAATGGATGAAAACAGATTAGATAATGGTTCATGGATGAATGGATTTATTATGGATAATATGGATGGAATGCTTGATTTATTCTGGATGGGATAAGATGCTTTCACTTGAAGTGGGGCACGTAGATGCTCGATTCTACACATGATGCCTATTTGCTAGGTTTTCATCATGGTCTTGCCCAAAGCGCCGCCCATGCGGTTTTCACTAGAGGATGATTTTTATCTTTTTTCAATCCTTTTTTTTTATTTTTTTGGATTTTTTGCTTTTTTTTTTAATATTTTTTTTTCGAAAGATTTTTAAGCTTATGCTGAATCATGAGGTGTTACTAATGTAGATGCCCCTGTCATAATGTGCCATCGATATCCTACTTGAAGAATGTGTTTTGCTAAGATACGTGCACTTGAATGCAACTTTTGAGATTTCTGATCTGCTTTATTGATACTGGAGTTGACTTTGTCTTGGTGCATACATCGCAATAGAGTGCCCTCTAAATCCTTATGATGAAGGGTCATTGCCAATACAAGATCAATGTAAGAATTGGATATTATGCATGGAGGCATGGATGGAGTGTATTTAGGTATAAGAGATGGGTTGGTTGATAGTTTGGAACTATTTTTGTAGACCCTAAATTTTCATTTTGCTCAAAAACAAACAAGCATGAGTTTTGTTAGTTAAATCAAGCAAATCAGATATAGAATCCATATGAAATAATTGCTCATGTTATCTATGCAAACAAAGTAAGTTATCAACATAAGCTAAGTGAAAGCATAAGAAAAACAAGAGTCAAGTTCTATCCCATAGTGGATTGGTGCTTCTATGGAAAGAAGCCCTTTCCCAATCCTTGCTAAAATAAGCTAAATGTTGCAAATGATGAAGATGGTGTGGACAAGATCAGATCTCAAATGAAGAGAGTGACCTTGCATCAGCTTTGTGGATGGATTTGTGGAGGATTTGCTCAAAGATGAAGCTTCTATTTAAGGATTTTCAAAATGCTAACTGTTGAAGAGGGACCAATGTGGGACTAATATTGGACAAATGAAACAAGGACACTTGTCAAGTGGTGATAGGCCAATGGATGTGAAAAATTTGGAAGAGTGCCCATGAGAGGGAGAATTTGAATTCAAATTTTGCAATAAATTTAGAGAGGGGGACAAGAAAAAGAGCAATAAATGCAATGTTGGAGGGACAAATCAACTTGTCATGATTTTCAAATTTGAGGGCCATGTTGAGCGAAAATGAGGGTTTAAATAAATCAATAAATTGATTTATTTGTGCAAGTGGCTAAATCTGGATAATGCAAGTGGGTGGGATTGGAATTTAATCATGGTTAGATTAAATTAATGATGATTAGGATGATTTGACCAATTTGACATGATTTAGGGATTTAAATCAAATCAAAGTGAGATGAATGATGATTTGAGTTTTAATTAAATAAATGATTGATTCATTTAATCAAAGAGGGAATGATAGGCTTAAATCAAATAAAGTTAATTTATTTAATTTAAATGGATGATGAACCTGATTTTCCTACCGAATGGATCAATGTGAATTTGATTTATGAATGAGCGGATGCATATGAATAATGCTAATTTTGCGTGTGTATAGGGTCAAACTCAAGAAAACACCCAATATCAAGCACAACAAGCACAAACACAGGCACAGGGTATGTGCAGGATCATCATGGAAAAAACAGGCCCTTAAGTGGCAAAAAAATTAGAAAAATTAGAATTAGACAACTTGACGTAAAAATCTTAATAAGTTATCTAAATTATTTCAAAAATATGTAAGAATAGAATTTGTAGGATATTGAATGTAGTTTCTAAACTACTAGGTTTGTTTAAATATATATATATATATATATATATATATATATATATATATATATATATATATATATATATATATATTTGGTGAAAATTTGAAATTTCAATGCAATAGTACTTAAATTTCGGGGAAAAATAAGTAGGTGTCTGTCTGACCACCTTAACCACAATAAAATGATAATATTTTTTTATAATATTTTAGATATAAGTAGAGGACTCATGTCCGAATGTGATGCATATTTTTTTGTAACTTTTTTCCAAGTAAATAATTAATTATGATTTTTTTAATACAACTTTTAAAAGATATAAAAGCTTGTATGTCTAGCCACCTTAACTTGATAAAAAATTCATTAAATTCAATTTTTATTTTTTTAATCCTATAGTATGCAAAGCGTAGAATGTGATGCATGTTTTGGATTCAAAAAATGTTATACCATTTGAAAGATATATATGTTTTTCAATCAGTCTATCAATCAAGACTTTAGTCATAATTTGGATAGAAAATAAATAATAATTACTTATTAAATTCAAAGTAAAGCATAATTTATATTGGTGGAAAGCTAAGAATCTTTTTTAAAAACCCTTTTCGTTTCATCAATTTTGGGTTAAAAAAAGTCGTCAGCCACAAACCCATCATATTGCCACTTTTTGGCCCATCATGATCCTGCACATACCCCACAACTTCTTGCACATATTAAGAAGCAATTAAGCAATATCAAGAGAAGCAAGAAGCAACTGAATTGGCAGCCCAACAACAAGCATTGTTGGAACAACAACAAGCACAAATCTTAGAGAAAAAACAACAAGATCAATAGCAAGTGTTGTTCATACAACTGTAGGTGGAAGCCTACCTAGCTCGTAGAACATACACATACCCACAATCAAAACACCCCACAACACTTTCATCCCACCCCCTGATCTGAAAAATGATGTGACGACACAAATAAGGTTTCTCTTGCAACAGGTGCTTGAGCTTCAATCAAGAAAAACCACAAAGACACCAAGCAACTTGTGTCCCTACCCATTCAATAGGAGCCTAGTGATGAAACCATTCCCCAAGGGATTCGAGATCCCCAAGTTTGACAAATATCATGGGATGGGAAACCGTAAAGATCACATCAGGGAATTCTAGGTTCATTGCATGGATGTCACATAGGATGATACTTATCTGATGCAGCTATTTCCTAGGAGTTTGGCTGGCCACACTATGTAATGGTTCTCTCATCTACCTTCAGGCATTAGAACATTTCAAGAAATTATAGATGCATTTATTAAGAACTATGCATGCAACATTGCATTGGATGTTAGTGTAGAAGAACTCTCATCTCTAAAACAAGGAAAGGGTGAATCTTTCACTTCATCCCTACAACGATGATGATCCAAGGCCAATTGGAGCAAGTGGACCATGCCTGAGGAACAACAAGTTTGCACCATCATAGCCAACCTTGACGGCCTCTTGGAATTTCATATCAAGGTTCAAGGAATCACCACATATGACCAATTGATCCCCAAGGTGCTTAGCATCGAATGATCCCTCATGACTCAACCAACGGGATCAACCTCATACCTTGAACAACATTAAAACCACCCATCTTCCAACTACAACAATAAACCGCGCACGTGGGAAAGGAAAAAAAACATTAGTAATGACAGTGTCGTCGACGCCAAGGTGGTCATTAGTGCCCCTTTCCAAAATACACCCACACCAAAAATCCAATTCCAACACCAAAACAATCAACAGACAACATAACAACTAAACCACAATCCGACAATCAATAATCTCAATGATCAAAGGGGACCACCTCAATGGAACAAGAATTGTCCCAAACAAAAGTACACTGCTTTGGGGGAACCATTAGAAGTCATCATGAAAAATTTGATAAATGAAAAACTCATCAAGGCCCCTACCGTTGAAAATTACCAAGAACTGGATGTGAAACCTCCTTGGTATAATGAGAATCAACTCTATGAATTCCATAAAATCAAAGGACATAACACGAAAAGTTGTATGAGATTAAAAAACATAGTTCAAGATCTCATCAATAAAAGAATTATAAACGTGGAACAACCAACAGGAAACCAAGATCTTAAGATATACATGAATCCAATGCCCAATCATGGCAATAAAGGGAATAATAACAACATCGATAAAGGGAAAGGCACCCATGCAAATGTGAACCATGTGTATGAAACTGTTGTTGCCTCCCTAGATGAATACTGCACAGTCATCACCATCAAAGGCGCCCATATTGATTGTGGAGTCACCACAAGGGGTGGTAAAGTCACCATCATAGGATCATCCCAACAAAAAAAAGTCCCTACATCTAGATATATCCCTAATGGCTACAATGTCCTAGATCAACTCAAGAGAATGCTAGCACAAATCTCCATCATAGAGTTGCTAAAAATCTCATCTACCCATAAGAAGATCCTTGAGGAAGTGTTGGCTTCATCCACTATCCCCATAGATCTTGATGTGGAACAATTCCAAGCTATGGTCAAAAATATCATTACGCCAAATCTCCTCAAATTCTCTGACCTGGATTTTCTCGCTCAACCATCTCACAACTATGCACTTCACTTAGAAGTCATAGTACATAAGAGAAAAGTCAAAAGGGTCTTGGTGGACGGAGGTGTAGGTTTGAATATATGTTCTCTCAACCTCATCAAACAATTGAAAATCTCAGAGGATTCTATTGACAAAGGAAAGGGTATCACAATAAGAGCATATGACGATCAAGAAATAGTGTCCCAAGGCATGATCAAACTCCCTATTCAAGTAGGTTCAGCTCTCATGGAAACCACTTGTTAGGTCCTAGACCTTGACTTACCATATAACATCCTTTTGGGACATCCATGGATTCATACAATGAAGGAAGTAGCATCAAATTTCCATCAATGTGTGAAATTCACACATGAGGGACAAGAAGTTACCATCCACGGAGATCCCAAACCCTTCTCCTATTGCAAAATCCTTGAAGCAAAGTACTATAAAGTTCCCCAAGTACCAAAAAATGATGAGAGCCCATCTACACCATACATCGATCCCACCACTCTTGCATCCACTTCTGTAATAGAGATACCCATCACTCCCACCATTCCCACCATCTCTGACATTAAGGTCATCATCCAAGATAACGGTTGTGGAAACTACACAATCCCTAAAAATTCTTTTATGGTAGGAAAGTTACCACAATCTCCTAGATCACAGGGACGTCTGCAAATAAATGAAGCCTCCACATCCCAAACGACTCCTAAAGATTATCCCAACTTTACAAGGTGGGGGAATCTTGGCCGAGAAGTTATTGAGGCAGATCCATCTCATATACTATACCAAGATGAAGGACTAGTAGTTGAATTACCAATGGATGACATAAGCAAAAGGTCTACAAATGATGCTCGCAATGGGCTATGACCGAAATCAAAGACTTGGGAGAAACAACAATGGGCTTATAATACCTATCATGCCAGAGATGTGAGTGATAAAAAATCTTGGCCTTGGATGTACCCCTCTGAGTATAGCCATACATGGCTGAAGTCCTCTAGTTAGAAGGGTTAATAATCCTCCTCAACCAACCACAACAGAACTACGCTTACCAGTATCTACATGTAGAGTCATAGATAACTTTACATTTGGCATAACTGACGTCTATAGTAGTAGTGATGACAAGGATCCCATGACCAACTTACCTAGGCTATTTGAGGATACCACTCTTTGCATGATAAGCACCCTATCTTTTGAATCAGACCACCAAAATCATGAAATCTACCTAGTATATCCCCAACTCATTGACTACGACCAATGAGGAGCACCAATTCTTGATACATTCAAAAATGATGAGGCACTCTCAGAATTCATGGGACTACGGGATAACATTCCTTGTGGGGATCACAAAGTAGGGTTCCTAATTGAGCTAGATACACATGCCTATTATGGGGAAACGATTGAATCTCTCAGTCGCAAAAGTGAAAAAATAAGATTAATATCTAAGTCCTTGAGTGAAAACCACACTGTGGCACTCTCTGACCAGAAAAAAGTAAAAAGAAAGGATGCATCCAATGGTGAAAACCTCTCTAAGGTGCCAGAGGATGGGGGATTCAATATTCCTTTTAGAGCTATTCATCAGGAAAAATTAGCAGGCCTGGCAGCAAAATGCAATTCAGTCAATCTAGGAACAGAAGAAGCCCCACATATCACATTCTATGCAAAATCATTACTACCAGAGGAACAAGAGCTCTTAGCAGCATTCCTAAGAGAAATATAGATAAATTTCGCATGGAGCTATGTTGACATGCTAGGACTTGATCCAGAGACTGTGGTTCACCATTTAGTAGTATATCTAGAAGCAGAGCCTGTCAGACAAAAGCTTCAAAAAATGCACCCTCAAATCGCCCTACTAGTCAAAATGGAGCTAAAAAAGCTATTAGATGTAGGATTCATTTGACTGATAGATTATCTAGAATGGGTATCAAACTTGGTACCTATTTCAAAACTCGATGGGCACATCATAATCTACACAGACTTCAGAGACTTGAATAAGGTATGTCCAAAAGATGACTTCCCGCTTCCAAACATTGATATGATTGTGGATATGACAGCTAAACATGAAATGTTGTCACTAATGGACAGATTCTCAGGGTAGAATCAGATCATGATAGCTAGAGAGTACCAACATAAAACAACTTTCACTTGTGCATGGGGGACCTATTGCTGGAATATGATGCCATTCAGCTTAAAGAATGCAGGAGCAACATATCAAAGGGCCATGACATTGATCTTCCATGACATGATCCATAAGATGGTTGAAGACTATGTTGATGATATCCTGGCCAAATCAAGAAAGAGAAAAGATCACATAGCAACCCTTAGTGCCATCTTTGACAGGCTGGAGGAGTACAAGGTCAGATTAAACCCTAAGAAGTGTGTCTTCAGCGTACAATCAGGAAAATTGCTAGGATATATAGTATCAATGAGAGGTATCGAGGTAGATCTAGCAAAGGTAAAATCAATCCTCGAGATGGAGGCACCAAAAACATTAAATCAATTGAGAGGTCTCCAAGGAATTCTCCAATCCATTCAAAGATTCATAGCATAGTTGGTGGAAAAATAGGATCCATACCCTCACCTGCTCCACAAGGGAGTAGCGTACAAATGGGATAGCAAGTGTGAAGATGCATTCAACAAAATCAAAGAATATCTACTGACACCACCAGTCTTAATGCCACCAATCCCAAGAAAACCATTGATTCTATATGTATCAGCAACAACAACATCCCTTGGAGCTCTCCTAGCTCAGCATGACGAAAATGGAATAGAAAGGGCCATTTATTACATCAGTAGAATAGTGGTTGGCCATGAGCTAAACTATTCATTCATCGAGAAAGCATGCCTAGCAGTAGTGTTTGCATCTCATAAATTTAGATATTACATGTTGGCACACAAAATAAAGCTCATCACCAAAATTGACCCTCTGAAATACTTATTGTCAAAAGCAATGCTCATAGGAAGAATGGCCAAGTGGGTGATGATACTGTCAGACTATGACATTGAATATGTATAGAGGAAAGCAATCAAAGGCCAAGTCATCATAGATCAGCTTACAGAAGCACCAATTTATTTAGAAAATACTGTCATCTCAGATTTTCTAGATGAATCTATTTTTAATCTCAATGTAGCTAACCACTGGAAACTGTACTTTGATGGCTCATACACATAGCATGGATCAGGAGCTGGAATTTTCTTTATCATGCTGCAAGGGGATTGCATACCAAGGTCCTACAAACTGGCATTTCCCTATACCAATAAAATTGTAGAATATGAGGCTTTAACCATAGGTCTCAGAATAGTAGTGACATGGGAAATTATAGCTCCCAAAGTATACGGAGATTCCCAATTGTAATAAATCAAGTGAACGATGAATACTAGACCAAGGACGACAAGTTCACTCCATATAAGAAATTGGTGGAGACTCTCAAAGAATTCTTCATCAAAATTACATTTGAGCAAATATCTAGAGCCAACAATAGAGTAGTAGACGCCATGGCAACAATTGGGTCCCTACTGGAAATCCCCAGCAATGTTCAAAAATATGAATTCCTGATAGAGAAGCTTCTCGTGCCCACATTTGAGGTACTAGAATCAGAATTCGTGTGTGAAATCATTGGTCCCGGTGATCCTTGGTACCGTGACATTTATACATACCTTCGAATAGGAGTCATACCTACCGACTTACCTTCAAACCCAAAACTAACCTTTGTAAAAAGGGCATCTAGATTCATCATCCTAGGAGATACCCTATATCGTAGGAGCATAGAAGGAACCCTACTACACTGCTTAAATGATGAGGAGGCATTGACCGATTTAACTAAAGTACATAATGGTATCTGTGGTTCATACTCGAGTGGAATGACCATAGCTAAGAAATTGCTGAGGATGGGGTATTATTGGCCCACAATGGAACAAGAAGCACATGACTATGCCAGAAGGTGTCTACAATGTCAACAGCATGGGGACCTCATCCATGCTCCAACTCAAGAGCTTCATCCTATCATCACACCATGGCCCTTTTCGCAGTGGGGACTTGATCTCATTCGAAAAATCATGCCCACTTCATCTAACGGCCACAAATTCATCATAACCGCAATGGTGTACTTTACTAAGTGGGTGGAAGCCATACCCATGACGTATATAACTAGGAAGCAGATTTCAAAGTTCATCATAAACTATCTCATTTTCCGCTATGGTGTTCCACAAGCCATTATCTCAGATAATGGGACAACATTCAAGAATCAGGAGGTTCGTGACTTATGCAGAAAATTCAAAATCTAATATTGCTTCTCCACCCCATACTATCCCCAAGGCAATGGCCAAGCATAAGCTACAAACAAAACCATTCTGAAAATCCTCAAGAAAATAGTTAATGTCACAAGTCGTGATTCACATTTCTAGCTTAATCCCGACCTCTAGGCCTATCGAACCAATATCCACACACCCACCATTGCCACCCCTTTCTCCTTGGTCTATGGATCAGAAGCAGTACTCCCCATTGAGATTGAGATCCCATCACTTAAGATATCACTGCAAAAAATCATCGCAGATGAAGAGTATCGAGTGTCAAGATTGAAATAGTTGGAGTTGCTGGATGAGTGACATATAGATCTACTTTGAATCACTTGCAAGTCTATCAGAATAGACTCAAAAGGAGCTACAATAAGAAAATAAGAAGCAGGACATTCCAAGTAGGAGAACTAGTCTTAAAAAAAAATCAAAAGAATGTCCCAAACCCAAGCATCAAAGGAAAATTTGAACCCAATTGGCTGTGACCATTTTTTATAATAGAAAGTTACAAGTCAAGGGCATATCAGCTATTAACACCCAAAGGGGAACCTCTACAGGAGCCCATGAATAGCTCCCATCTCAAAAAAATTTATGCCTAAATCTTTCAAGGTATAGAACAAAAAATCCAAAAAATCAAAAAATGTCTTGAAAAAATGGTTACTTCTGTGAAAACCTGGCAAACAAGCCTCTTGGTGACAACAAAAAAAATAAAAAAAGCAAAAAATCCAAAAAAATCAGAAAAAGGATCAAAAAGAGTAAAGAGAAAAAAAGCGTCCTCTAGTGAAAACCACTTCGATGGCACTTTGGGCAAGTACCTTGCTGAAAACTTGGCAAACAAGCACCTTGTGTAAATAAGCACTTTCCATTCACCAAGATCTTTGCGGTTTGTTCTGTATCATCCATCCATTTTTCTTCCATCATCCATCGCATTCAGGTCTCCATCCATCATTCATCCACCCGCATCTGCATCATAGCTTGGTCCTATTTTCATATCATGATCCCTCTAGTACTACTTGGCCCATCTTCAAGGTTAGTTTGTCCTGCCTTTATCAGAGTATTCTATTACATCACATTGGGGGAATGTTTACATTGGATTAGATTTGTGTATGTTCTTAAAGTCCTAAATATCAGAAAATCCAAAAAAATTAGAAAATCAAAAAATATAAAAAACATTAAAAAATCAGAAAATCTAAAAACATCAAAAAAATCAAAATCCCAAAACATTCAGAAATTATCAAAAGCCAAAAAACAAGGTCGTTTTGTCGAACTACGTCATCTCTAAGCTTGAACGTAGGCAAGGTTGATCTTTGATCATCCCCCGAGACATTTAGGTCAGTCCTATAGGTGTCCGTCATAATAAATTGACATCTCATCATGTATATCATCATCTATAAATTGATCAATGTGTTTGTCAAACTACGTGGTCTCTGCGTGTATAACATAGGCAAGGCTAATCTGTCGATCAACCCCCGAGGCCCCTAGGATAGGTCTTTAGGTTAGTCTCTTGGTCAAAATCTCAAAAAATCCCAAAACATTGGAAAATCAAAAATCAAAACATTTGAAAATCTTGAAAAATACCAAAAACAGCCTCAAGACATTGGAAAACATCAAAAACATCCAAATATTTGAAAAAATGCATCCATCTCATTTCACTTGCACCGGAAATAACATCATTCATAATAAACGATTGTCATCCTCAATCTTTGGTAAGATAGTTAGAAATGAGTCTAGTCAGTTGAAAGTGAAAACTCAAAACGTCAAGTCTTAGGTCTAGGTCAGTACGTAAGCAAGTTGGTCATCTCTTTGTGTCAAATAACTCATAATCCAAAATTGGTCCCATATCAATCATCTCTTAGAACACTTTGGATAAATGAAATGATGTGCTACCATCCACTAACATGTCCTAGGATGAATCCTTCCTACAATGGGCATTATCTTTTCGCAATAAGTTTTAGTTCTTATCCTTAGAAAACAATCCTCTTTCGGTTAGCGGTATTGAAGAGCATCAACTTGTTTGTGTACTTTGTTTTTATCTTTTGACTTATCTTATTGCACTCATTCCAAGGACTTCTCGATGATATCCCAATAGAAGATTTAGAGAAATAGGAATGGGGCAACAATCATTATCTTTTGTCTTCTATGCTTGTTGGATGTTCTTGTAATAAAACCTTGGCGAATACTTGCTTTGTTAGGTATGTATGGAGGAGGTCTTGAACAACTTGTTGACCATTGCATTGAAAGGTTTACCTTTCAGTGTTTTGGTATGAGGTGTTTGGAACTTCTAAAGTACATCCTAGCAAGGTTTCTGTATGTCAGGTATGAACAAGGATACTCCTATCTGCTTTTCAAGTCAAAGTCCATCACACTGGGTACAACAACATCCTGGTTTTCTATACCTTGATGCATTGTACCACGTGCGTTATCAAACATAAGAAAATTTGGCCCTTTGAAAATACCAATTCCTCAAAAAGTAATCATCATCATCATAATTTTCATTTGCATCATCTTGTGTCTTGTTGAAATTACTTCTCTTCTTGCTCATTGCGCTAACAATGTACTATGATCATCATCATCATCATCGATCCTGCATCCACAAAGCATTACCATATTGCATAAACATATCATATAGGAAACATATGCATTTCATTTCAATCATCATATAAATAGGTCATCATAGACATTCTTCATAGATAGGTGCATCCATTTCATTGCATTTCACCCATTACATTGCATTGCATTACATTAGATCAATCACCGCATAAACATTCATTTGCATTTCATAAACATTTCACGTTGCCACTTATTGCATAATCATACCTAATAGGTACATAAGAATTATAAGATAATCCATCACATACATACTTGTATAAACATCATAATATCATCTCACACATTACGTTACGCATCATCATACCACTTTGCATAGACATATCATTACTTCATATTATTTGCATCACATATATTACATAATCCTTTAATATGTTTAGGATACTAAATTTTTTTATTCTAAGCATCTTAAAAGACCATCTCATTTGCATTGTATCACGACCGTCACATTTATGTTACATCATTTATTTCATCTCATAAATAGCATCATAAATCATTCATTGCATAAATTATTCACATCATCATGAGCGTAAATAGGAGCATAAAAAACCCATCACATACAAAACGTACATCCATCCATAATCTGTTCATATAGAAGCATAATTCACATAACATTTCACTTATATACCATATCATTTTGCATATTACATTCCATATCACATATCACATCATCATTTACATCAACATAAAATAGATCATCATATAGAAATCATTGGACAACATTTAGAAGTAAAATCATCCATGCATAAATAATGAGTACACATCACATCATATCAAAATCATCATTGGCTCATATGTATATATATATATATATATAAAATCAATAACGCAATTGTTATAGTACAAGAAATAAATTGGATCACTGTACATGTATGTCAATTAATACAAAAGGCCCATTGGGCTATCAAAAATGAGCCCATAAGGCACAAAAAGTATTGTATCATCTCGATCAAGCTCTGTCCCTGTGAATGCTACCCTCACCCCTGTCACCATGACCCTCTGCTGGTCTGTGGCTGGTCCGCTCTTAGTACTCTGGGACCCATCCTGCTCTAGGAACGGCCTCATGATAATGCTTCCAATAGTACTCGGCCTCTCAGATGGCATCCCTGTATGATCGAACTGGCACTATGCCCTGGGAGGAGGAGGCTGCCACGCTCTCTAGCTACTGTCTCCTGCCTAGCTCTGTGGCAACTTGTAGCTCTGTAGCCTCTCTACTGAATGGCCTAATCCCTCTCAGCCCTAAGCTGCTCTCTCTCGACCCTCACCTAATATCTCTCAACTGTCACAACCTAGACCTGAGCCTATAATTGTGCAATCAGTGCATCCCGAGGATCCACTTGTCCTATTGGCGGCACTAGAGGTTGAACCAGAGGCTAATCCTCAACTCATGGTGGTGGACCTGGTGGCACCTGCTGCTAGTCCTACATATGCACATCTCTCTACTCTGGCTGCACTAGGGGCCCCACCAGCTGATCCTGTCAAACATCCCCCCTCCAGCCTCGTCCTCCCCCTTTGCCTCTAACTCTCCATTAATCCAAAACTACACCTGGAATAATCAACTGAAGCAGAGGCCGGAACCAATCCCTATAGGCCTGAGTCGTGCCTAGATCTATGAGCCCCTGATCATAGGCTCACGGTCGAGCTACCAACTATCAGAAACTGTCGGCCACCTCCAAAGTAGGAATATACTTCCCCCATGAAACCTATGTCATGGTGCTGACGAAGATGGCTACATAATCATCATTAGGGCAATCCTGCGGCTCCCCAAATTGACATTGCACGTGCCCGGACAAGTACCTCTCGATCATGGTGTGCTCCCACCCCTGCATAAAATGGTCCTGGTGGCAATAGAACAATTGATCGACATCGTCAACCCATCTGAGCTAACCAAGGTAGGGTTTCCATGTGAAAACCTACATCTTGTCCAAGACCCTCCTCCAGTAGGGGATCTCGTGCTCACTAGTGTGTGCAAATGACATACCACCTTTGTAATGCCACATGAGGGGATCATCTGGCAGCATTGGAACTAAAACAACATGTGGACATAGCACAACAATGTGCTCCCATGCCCAAATATGAAGAAGAGTCACCCCTGCTCTGGGTGCTCTGCCATCCATGTAGACGTACTCATGGAGATCTTTGTACAAAGAATCTAGAAGAACCGACCCCTAAGCAAAACGAACCAGCCTGTCTCAGACCATCCGCTCCCAGTAGTATCCCCAGCCAGGAGTGAAGTATCAGCCTCGTCTGTTAGGGGTAACGAGACCCAAAATGATGGATGCAATCAACCAACGGTAGGGATGTGCCAGGATCCTGTGTCGCTCGATCTCTATTTGTCCCTCACAGAAGATAATGTTTTGTGTGGCAAGGACTCTGTGCCAGGCCTCGTGCCCCTCGTCCATGTCAAAAATGACGCGACGACCATGAATCGACAATCATAAAATCTGCCAAACGTCCTCTAAGGTGACGGTGGCCTCGCCAATGGGAAGATGAAATGAATACATCTCACTGTGCCATCTCTCGGCTAGTGCTGACAACATCCATAGGTGAGTGTGAATGGGTGTTGCATATGCAATGTACCATAACCCTACAATTCAAAGTTGATCCTGGTCCCTATCGCTCAGGTCCTACAAAAAGTGAGACAAGTCCCACGACCTATGCTCTTAGGAGTAGAGCTCGCTCGCAGTGTCCTACATCAAGGAAGGTCACCATGTTAAATTGTTTTAAAAATTCTTCATCGAGCGTTCAAAAAGCCCATCCAGCGGTGCAACTCGTGATGGCATCACAGTTTTATTTCTAATCAAACTCCAACTCTAGGGCTTAAAAGAGCAAAATTGCACCGTCGCGATGCAATTTCTCATCCAACGGCGCACTTTGGGTGAAATCAGGACCGTCGCATTGCACTTTTCAAATCACCCGGCTAGCCTTGAGCTCAGAGTCAGAGTTTTCAAACTCCAAATTGCACCGCCATGGCATAGTTTGATTTCCGAGCAGTGCTATATAGTGCCATTGCAGACGGACCTACCTTTAAAAGTATTAAATGAAGCAATAAATGAAAAATGAAGCTCAGGTAAGGACCACTTACCAGTGCCCCGATGCCAGGTGGTTGTTGGTATGTCTGAACTCGATCAAAAATGTGTAGGGGAAGTTTTTGTTGTGCCATATCGTCAGGAGGTTAGAGCTCGAATCTCAAATTTACTATTGGAGTGTGAAAATGACTTGAAAGTGACCCCTCGGGCCCCTTTTAAGCTTAAAAATTAGGGGTTTTTACCCTGATTGGCTGTCCTGCTAGGGTTTTGGGCCCCCAAACCTATTTTTGTCTAGTTGAGGCCTATTTTACATTGTTTTATTGTGTTTAGACACATTTTTGGCCTCATAGAGCCTTTTTGGACCTGTCGGTCACCTTGTCCTTTTTTTACACAAGATCACCCAAAAATTGAAATTTTCATCCAATCTCTTGAGGGGGCATTATAATGGCATGTTTTCTCTCACCAAGCAGCAGTGGGGCAAGATTTTAAATAGTGAAATTTTTTGGCTTGAATTGAGATCGTTTATTCTTTGAACCAACTCAACAGGTGCATTGTTTCAAAGAGGGGAAAAATGTAGACATGTAAAATATACTGATTGACATTATGCATCTGATGGGTATGTGCAAGATCATCATGGAAAAAATAGGCCCTTAAGTGACAAAAAAATCAGAAAAACTAGAGTTAGGCAACTTGACGTAAAAATTTGAATAAGTTAACTATATTATTTCAAAAATATGTATGAATAAAATCTGTAGCAAATTGAATGTAGTTTCTAAATTAGTAGGTTTATTTTGTTTTAAAAAAAACCTATTAGGTGACAATTTGAAATTTCAATGCAGTAGTACTTAAATTTCAGGGAAAAAATAAGTAGGTGTCTATCTAACCACCCTAACCACAATAAAATGATAATATTCTTTTATAAGATTTTAGAAATAAGTAGAGGACTCATGTCTAGATGTGATGCATAATTTTTTTGTAATTTTTTCCATGTAAATAATTAATTATGAATTTTTATTACAACTTTTAAAAAATATAAAAAATCGTATGTCCGACCACCTTAACTTGGTCAAAACTTCATGAAATTCAATATTTCATTTTAATCCTATAGTATGTGAATCATAGAATGTGATTCATGTTTTGATTCCAAAATGTGATAATCGCTTGAAAGCTATAGATGTTTTTCAATCAACCTATCAATCAGGACTTTAGTCTAATTCAAATAAAAAAATAAGTAATAATTATTTATTAAATTCAAAGTAAATAATAATTTATATTGGTGGAAAGATGATAATCTCCTTTACAAACCCTTTTCATTTCATCAATTTGGGTAAAAAAAGTCAGCCACATACCCTACAAATACCATCATATCACAACTTTTTGGCCCATCATGATCCCAACATACCTTGATCCCACTACTAAGATCGCTTCATCTCAATCACCCTTGGTCTAACCATTTAATCAAATCTTCTTATCTGATTAAATTCATCAATTTCCTTTCTTAATTAAATAAGTCATTTTATCTAATTAAGTCAATTTCTTTGTTAATTAAATCAATCCATCTGATCTAATTATCCCTATTTAATTAAATAATTAATTTTATTTGATTAAATCTCTAAAGTCTATCCATTAAATTAAATAAATTAAACCTTATTTAATTTGATCTAACATCATCTCTTTTAATTAAATAAATCAAAATCCTTATTTAATTAGTCTCTTATGATATTCCTGCTCTTATTTGATTTAAATAAATCCATATTTGAGTCAAATAGCTCACATCATCTAATCTCATTAAATTAATTAACCCTTGATTAATTTAATCTCATCTCATGTCCCATCCTCTAGATTTTGTAAGTTGCACATGAAAATAGATTTAATTCATTTATTAAATCTCTATTTTCCTCACAAGGCATCTTTTGGAATATTCTCCAAATTTGAATTCAAAAATTCCAAGTCAACATGTACATCCAACAAGGCAATAACTTCATCTTACATGTCCTTTCCCTTGAGTGAAATGGCATTTATTTCATTTTCCCTTCCCTCTTACAAGTCATTTCAACAAATTTGAAATTCAAAAATAAGCATTTATTAGCACAATCCCCAAATCTTGCACATCCTCCCTCCACTCATAGCTTGACAAGTGGCATATTTCCATTGGATGAATGTTAGTCCCACATTTCTCAAATTTGGACATTCATCCATCTTGGCATTCTATAAATAAAGAGCTCATATCCTCATTTGATCATCCAAAAATTATGCAAAGTTATTATGCTAAATTGGTTAGCCATTTTCATCCATCACCATTGAGTTCTTAGCTAGGTTTTTGCAGATTTTTGGCTTGGAGCTCTCCTCCTTCACCAACAAAGTTGATAAATCATCATCAATATATCAAGCTTGCATCTTAGGAATTGAGAAAGGGCCAATTTTTACATCAAATTGGCACCAATTCCCCCATGGGATCATATGTTTGCTATTTTAATTAGGATTGAATCTATATTTCCTCACTTTATTGTGTTCTTCATTATTTTTTTTCCTAATTTGAAGTTTGTAAATAGATTTCATGGGGAATCCTTGTTCATGCTTGCAATATCTAATTTAAGGTGTTTTCTCTTTGTTTTGCAGGTATTAGGATTGGGGTTCACACAGTATATATATGTATATATGTATACAATTGTGTATATATATGTATATAGGCATATGTATATATATATATATATATATATATATATATATATATATATATATATATATATATATATATATATATATATATATTATGACCAAACTTATAAGCTATCCACCACTATATCTATATATGTATATATACATATGTGTGTATGTATATATATATATATACATATGTATACAAATGTGTGTGTGTATATATATACATATACATATATCGTCAGGGCTAACGAAAATCCCATTGTGTATGGTTGTTTTCTATTGTTTTCTTGCAATGTTTTTTAGAATTTTCCACCTCTGGTCATCTAAGTGACTGTTGATAACAATATTGTTTCATTTACATCTTTTGTTTTGACAAAGTGGTTGCAATGCGATAAAATAGTTAATGTTATGTAGTTCATGTTGCTTTGCATCAAGAATTGTTCAATGTTCCCATATGTGGTGTGCTATTTTGTTTCATTTATGGCTTCCATTTATGACACCAGCCCTTTCCTTGTTCTTCCTCTTCTTTGTCAAGCTATGTATACATACACATGTTTTTAAAAATGGATATCTATGTAGTGAGTGAGCACATATTATTGGTTGTCATTCTTTGCATCTATGTTGCTATTAAACATAGTTGTGACTAAGGATGGAGAGTTTCTATTAAGCTGCAGCAACATTCGTCAGTTTTGAAATATATGTGAAGGCACATGGATGTTATCTTTTGTTTTTAATGTAATGAAATAGTTAATTTTATGTATACTATTTTTTTTACATGCATCGATTGTTCCAAAATCTCTGGGATGCAATAATTCTATGGTGATCTTTAGTAGGTTGTCAAGAAAGAACAAACAAAAAAGACAATAAGCGTGAAGTCCTATTATTGAAGGAAGCGGGTAGAGGTGCATCTAATCTGGGTTATTCTTGGGAAAAATATTCAAGTCCTGTTATTGAAGGAAGTAGGTAGAGGTGCATCTAATCTGGGTTATTCTTGGGAAAAATATAATTTCATTGTGTCGATTTTTGTTGGAAAGACTGCATACTTTTGTGTGTTTTCAGATTTCACTAACAACTGGTTATATTGTTCCATTTATGGCTTCAATTTACTATGAATGGCTCAAAAATAGTTAATCTGTTGTGCTGCTGGAGTTATTGGTAATGTATTGTTTTGTATAATTCTAAGACTCTTTTTTGTTGTTCAAGGTAGCTATGACCAAGGATGGCAAGATTCTATCAAGGTGTAAGTGCATTCACTGGCTGTGGAACCTATGTGAAGGTGGCTAGACTTGGGATTCCGTTGCTGTGTCAAAGGTGGTGGAAATTTGTTGTGACGATAGAGGAATTTGGTGAAATGATGGAAGTGTAGGCGAGGCCAATGAAATTTCATTAGAATTGATTATTGTATGGTTCCCATGTAGTGGTCTTGGTGCAAGTAACATCTATTTTAAAGTCCTTGGAAAACAAAACAAATTTTTGTACAACTATCGATACCATATTGTTCGGTGTGATTCTGAGGTTTATGTTGTTGTTGAAGGTGGCTATGAGCATGAAGGGAAAGCCTTTGTGAAGTTGCAAGTGAATTGAATGCTATGAAATTTTAGTTAAGTTGGTTAAAGAATATCTTGTGTTTTTTTGCATGTATCAATGGTTCCAAAAGGTTTGCTCTATGATATTTATCTGGTATTCTTTTAACTATATATATATGTATATATGTATACAAATGTGTATATATATGTATATATACATATATACATATATATGTACATATATACATATATATGTATATATATACATATATATGTATATATATACATATATACATATATATGTATATATATACATATATACATATATATGTATATATATACATATATATATACATATGCATATATATATATATATACATATGCAAATATATACATATATATATACACACATCTATATACTAGTAGGGTTGACAAAAATTCCAAGCAAAGTTGACACAAGTACAACCCAAGCTAAGGAACAATAATCAATAATACCTAATGTAACCAAACATAGAATGGAAAATATTAATTATTTTATTCTCTTCCAACCATAGCCAGATAATGAAAGCCATAAATCAAACAACATTAACCTAACACAACCAAAAATAACGAACAACCCCTTATGCAAAACAAAACCACGAGAACATGAACCATAAGTCAATCAATATTGGTTTGAATGGTACCCTGGATGAGGAAATTCAACAAAAAACACAACAATTTTCATTTTCTGGTTATTGTTGGAACAAAATAAAATAATGAAATATTTAATGTTGTTCACTAGATAACAAAAATCAGACAACATATTTGAATCAATCAACAGTACCTTATTGAAAATCAACACAGTTGCAATCAACTATAACTACATAAGGTAAAGCATTTTTCTCCATTGCAAGTCATAACGAGAGACCTACTGAAAATTAATATATATATATATATATATACACACACACATGTACATATCTATACATATATATCTATATATATACACAAATATATACATATGAAAATATACCCAACATATCTTATGGAACAAAAAAATATTTAACAATACCTAATGCAACCAAACATAGAATCAACACCATTAATTATTTTATAAGTATCAACCCAAACTCCATACCCTTAACATTTTTAATGTTACATATATATTGATATTAAAATATACCCGATATAGCCTAAGACAAAAAATAATAATCAATAATACCTAATATAACCAAAGATATAATCAACAACATTAATTATTTTATTCTTTTCCAAGAATAACCAAAAAATGAAACCCATAAATAAATCAACATTACTCTTTATAGCCACCCATATCCAAAAAGCCACAATATACGTGTAACTATACAATAACAATTGACAAAAATTCCATATCTTGTACAATTTTATTCCATTGCAAACATAGCCAGAAAACACAAACATTCAAGGATATGTACAGGATCATGATGGGCCAAAAAGTGGCAATATGATGGTTATTTGTAGGGTATGTGGCTGAAAAATTTTTTTTACCCAAATTTGAGGAAATGAAAAGGGTTTTTAAAGGAGATTCTCAACTTTCCACCAATATAAATTATTCTTTACTTTGAATTTAATAAACAATTATTATTCATTTTCTATTTGAATTGCGAAAAAAGTCCTAATTGATAGGTTGATTGTAAAAAATCTATAGCTTTCAAATGGTATCACATTTTTTGAATCCAAAAAATTCATCACATTCTATGCTTCACATACTATAGGATTAAAAAAATAAAAATTGAATTTCATAAAGTTTTGAGCTAGTTAGACACACAATTTTTTATATTTTTAAAAGATGTAATAAAAAATTCATAATTAATTATTTACTTGGAAAAAAATTACAAAAAAATATGCATCACATCTGGACATGAGTCCTCTACGTATGTCTAAAATATTATAAAAAAATATTATCATTTTATTGTGGTTAGGGTGGTCAGACAGACATGTACTTCTTATTTTTTCCCTGAAATTTATGTACTACTACATTGAAATTTCAAATTTTCACTAAATAGATTTAAAAAAAAAAAAAACCTAGTAGTTTAGAAACTAAATTCAATTTGCAACATATTATATTCTTACTTATTTTTTAAATAATATAGATAACTTATTCAAATTTTTATGTCAACTTGCCTAACTCTGATTTTTTTGAATTTTTTGCCACTTAAGGACCTATTTTTTCCATGATGATCCTGCACATACCCTCAACACAAACTTTGTCAAAATTGACAATAACAAAATCCATACAAAAAAGCACTGCTTTCTCAATGAAATCTCCTCAGAAATTGGAAAAAATATAGCCATTTCAACAACACCTTCTCTAAAATGAAACAATATACCTTACACAACACAACTATAATTGACAATGCCCAATGGATTGACTATTTTATTCCATTGCAACCATAACCACAAATTGCAAGCAATAAACCAACAAACCTAATGTAACCAAACATAGAATCAACAACATTAATTATTATATTCTCTTCCAACAATAACCAGAAAATGAAAGCCATAAACCAAACAACATTGGTCTCAATAGCCACCGAGATCTAGAAAGCAACAATATAGCCCAGGCTATACAATAAGAATTGACAAAAACTCCATAACCTTATCAATCTTAATCTTACCTATATATATTGATATTAAAATATACGGGCAATATACCCTAAGGTATAGAACAATAATCAATAATACCTAATGCAACCAAACCTACAATCCAGTACTATTAATTATTTTATTTTGTTCCAACCATAACCAGAATACTAAAGCCATAAATCAAACAACATTACTTTCAAAAACTATCCACATGTGCAAAGCCATAATATAAAACAAGGTATACAATAAGAATCCACCAAAACTCCATAACCTCAACAATTTTAATGTTACATATATATATTGATACTAAAATATACCCAATATAGTCTAAGGCGAACAAAAAATAATCAATAATACCTAATGTAACCAAACATAGAATCAACAACATTAATTATTTTATTTTGTTCCAACCATAAGTAGAAAACGAAAGCCATAAATCCAACAACATTACTTTCTACAACCACCTGCATGCAGAAAGCCAAAATATAGGCCGAGCTATACAATAGCAATCCACAATAACTCCATATCCTCTACAATTTAATTCTATTGGATACATAGCCACAAAATGCAAGCATTCAACACAAACCCTATGAAGCTTCACACTAACAAACCCATACAACAAACACTCCTTTCTCAAGAAAATTTCCCCACAAATTGAAAAAGTACAGACTTTTGAACATAGAATTAATAACATTAATTATTTTTTTATCTGTTCCAACCAAAATAGAAAACAAAAGCCATAAATCAAACAACATCACTTTCTATAGCCACCCACATGTAGAATGCCACAATTTAAGCCTAGCTATACAATAATAATCGACAAAAACTCCATATCCTCTACAATTTAATTCTATTACAAACATAGCCACCAAATGCAAACATTAAACACAAACCCTATGAAAGTTGATAGTAACAAACCCATACAAAAAATAGTCCTTTCTCAACACAATATCCTCCAAAATTGAAAAAATATAGATTTTCCAATAGAACCTTCTCGAAAATGGAATAATATAGCTTAAGCAATAGAATTATAATCAATAACACCTTATAGAAAATCTAATGAAACAATATGGGAATTTTTTTTTTCTGCATATGCACCTCTTGCTAGCCGTTTCAAACAAACCCCTTTCCCCCAGCTTTCTCGAAGCCTCCAAACATACGTAGATAACAAAACCCATAAACACAATCCCACAAAAAAATCATAGTATCAAGTCCATATAAAACCACTCACAGGAAACACGAACAATAAATCAGACAAGATACTTGAAACAATGAACAATACCTTATCACAAATAAGACAATATAACCACCAACCACAAATCAAACAATATCACCGAGGGGTTATTCCACATGCACCTCTTCCCACTCGCTTGAAGCAAACATCTTCTCGCCAACTTTCTTGCATAAAAATATGCAAAATATTATCACATTCAACACATTTCTTTTGCATTTCCAAGCACCCTCCCTTGCAAAAAACACAAAATAACATTCGTCCACCTTTGCAGAAGCTGCACAAAACTTAATCCAGCTTGCACCCTCACAAAATCTAACCCTCATTTCTCTCGACTCTCATAGCAGGTATAGCAATAGAACAACTCCAAACAATGCCTCATTGAAAATTTACCAACATTTGTTTTGTCCCCTAAGGTGTTAAAGGGTAGCTGTTATTACAACGATCCCCAATACACACAAAGAATACAACAATTAATGTTGATGCAAATTGGCATTTAATTTCCACAGCCTTCTATATGCACATGACCCAACAAATGCCATTCAATTCCCAAACCAACCAACAATTGCCTCTGCCACCCTTTTCGCGGTTACCGGAAGCCAAAAAATTTGGAAGGCTGATGAAAAATCCGGCCAAACTTATAACCCCCCCACCACCTTGTCCCCAGTCACCAGAAACCTAAAAATCGGTGGGGTTGATGAAAATTCTGGGAAATGTTGACACAATTATCCTATTGGCTAAATAAAAGCATTAAATTTATGATAAGATTATGTTTACTCTTTATCATAGAAAATTATGAAAATTATATCTTTGTTAAATAAATATTATAATTTTAATTTTATTTGTAAATAATATAAATAAGATAAGGAGGACGAGTTTTGTTAAGGTTTGTGTTTTTTTAACAATTTGTTTGTCACCATTCTTATGTTACTCTTCACCTTTGATGCAAGAAATATTTTGCTATTCCACATTTATTGTATATTTTTTAGGTAGTCAATTTTATGTCCTTAAACTACTCAACCTAACAATTCATGTTGGTGTTGAATGTTGGGTGTCTTTAGGAAATGACACTAGTGAATATGCATCTTAAATAAATTTTCCAAATATTTTTCACAAGGTAAGATTTTTGACCCTTTAATAGATGTAGTTTTTCCCATCATTGAATTTCATAATGCTTGCAAACAATTACAATATTTTAGTTTGATAAGATATTTTTTTGGAAGAACCCCCTGGAAAGCATGCTTTGTGAATGATTTAACAAGCATTGAGCCTTGCATGAGTTCAACTTGATGCTATTAAGAACATTACTAATGGATTCTTTTTTTTCTATAAGGCTATCCTCAAACATGACCCATAGTATATTTTTTCATATCTATTGGTCTTGTAACTGCAGATACATGATTTTACCATTTTCGATGAAAAGATGCTTCATGTGCCAATTTGGCTTGAATTTTTTGGTTTTCCCTTACCATATTGTAACTTCTTAACTAATATTATTATTTTTCTTGAGAAAGTAATATTTTTTGAGTATGGTAGGTTTTATTGATCTCATGGTTAAAATTATATGTGTGTTTAGATTGATTTTTCTAAAGATCTAAAAGAATATATGGATATCCAAATTGGACATCTTCACTACACCTAACATGTGTTATACCTTAACTTACCTAATAATTTCCTTTTATGATATTTTTAGCATAAAATTAAATACTATCTATCGGTTCCTCCCTAGGTCTAATTTTCTTCCCTACCTATTACTGACCCTTTGTAATACCCCTCATGATGTTGTTTGGACTTATTATTTTTCTTTGGTTTTGCTTGATACTTTGAGACTTTGATAGTTACTATTATTGCTTGGATTGGTGGATTGGATAGTTTAGACTGATTGATGATTATGCTACTTTATTTGATGACATGGATATTATGATATGATATTATGGTTACATTTGGTTTCAAGATGTTTAATTTGATTTCAGTAGTATATTGTGATGCAGTGGATTATAAATCATTTTATGATGATATGATGTGATCAGTTTAGTTTAGCACTATTACTTTATATTTAATGCTGTAATTGTTAGTATAGTTTTGGTGAGAGGACAGTGTAGCACCACTTGTTTACGAGTGCCCTGTTATGCTACAATTCCTTCTCATGATGTGATGTTTTGATTATATATATACATGTTGTACACAACCTTATTGTATGCAAGAATTGTAGGTATAGAGTCTTGATTCCACTTGCTTCGGTAGGACAGGGCGAGCATCAATTTAACCAAATGGGCTTGAAGTTGAAACAAAGATGACAAGGAATTCACCCCGTCCCATGTTTGTCAAACCATCTTGTTTAGTGGTATTGCGCATCTTTGACCTTTGTCATTTTTTCATTTTATTATAGTGGTTTGTGTGAGTGTACTTTTGGTACTTATTTTACGTTGGTGTTTTGTATGATGTAATTTATATATTTAAATGATGTTAATAAATTTTGATAATAGTGTTGGAATAATTTGTATTAAAATATAAGTCTTATATTAAAAGCCATGTGATTTATGTAATACCCCTCATGTTGTTGTTTGGACTTGTTATCTTCCTATGCTTTTTGCTTGATAATTGAGACTATGATACTTATTACTTATTGTTTGGATTGGTGGAATGGATAGTTTAGATTGATTGAGTTTATGCTACTTCATTTGAGGACATGGATATTATGATATGACATTATGGTTATATTTGGTTGGGTGATGTTTAATTTGATTTCCATAAGACATTGTGATGCAGTGGTTTAGTAATTATTTTATGATGTGATCGGTTAGTTTAGAAATGTTATTTCATATTTGATATTGTGATTGTTAGTATAGTTTTGGTGAGAGGACAGTGTAGCACCACTCATTTATGAGTGCCCTGCTATGCTGCATTTCCTTCTCATGATGTGATGTTTTGATTATATATATACATGGTGTACACAACCTTGTTTGTATGTAGGAATTGCAGGTACAGAGTCTCGATTCCACCTGCTTCAGAAGTATAGGGTGAGCATCAATTTAACCCAATGGGCATGATGTTGAAACAAAGATGACAAGAAAGTCACCCTATCCCATGTTTGTCAAACCGTCTTGTTGAGTGGTATTGTGCATCTTTGACCTTTGTCATTTTTGCAATTTATTATAATGGTTTGTGTGAGTGTACTTTTGGTATTTATTTTACGTTGGTGTTTTGTATGATGTGATTTATATAATTAAATGATGTTAATAAATGTTGATAATAGTGTTGGAATAATTTGTATTAAAATATAAAAGTCTAATATTAAAAGTCATGTGATTTATTTAAAAGTGTAAATTAAATTATTTTAAATTAGTATTTTGATAATTTAATTAAATAAGCATGTTGAGGATAATTATGAAATAAATAAATTAAATTGTGAGATTTGCAAGTAAAACTACAAAATCAGAATTAAAACAAAAAGTGTTGTTAAATGGAAAAAAATCAATAAAAGAACGAAAAGATGAAAAGGACAAATCAGTGTTGAGTTTTGGCTGTAAAGCTGGGAATAAAATTAGAAAAAGTCTTTTAATTTTTATTTTTGGAGCTTTCGAAAAAGAAGAAGATATATTTTTATTTAATAGAAAATTTGTGAGATTTTCATTCACGGGAAAATTTTAGAGAAGTTACACCAAATTATTGAGTTGGAGAAATATACTCTCTCTTGTTCTTTTCTATAGAAATTTATTTAGTTTTCATTGTTTTTGGAGAGAGGTTCTTCTGGATTAAATTTTAGATTAGAAAATTGGAGCAAGGAAATTTGGAGGAGGAGTTCTGAAGGAAGGGATGACAGCTCTTCGAAAAGGCTATTTGGATCAAGCAAAGCTTCATCAAATTTTCAACAAGCGCAAGACTCTAGGTTTCATTTTCTTATTCTTTAGGCTTTTTTATTCAAAAGAAAAATAAAAATAAATAAATATGTTTTCTATGAAAGAAAGGAATTCTGATGGGGTTTTAGAAATCTTTCTAGGTTGCAAGCAAATGGAAGAAATTAAACTGGGTTTGTGAAAATGTTCTGTGTTTTTTTTTACCATTTGGCTATGGAAGGATTTATTGTTTGAACCTTTGAATTATTTCCCCTCTTACATAAATCAGTTTGTATTTTGAATATATATATATATATTTCTAAATATATTTATTGTGTCCTTATGTATCATATTTTGAATTATTAATACATATATACATATATATATATATATATACAAAATTGTGTATATACACATATATAAAAATATATATATGTATACATATTTTGAAGGGATGGTAATTACTCTATTCAAAATTATTGAGGGGACTTTTGTTTTTTTTGTTTTTTAAATGAGAATGGCTGAATTTATTAATGTTGGGAGGGTTGGCCATAAGTTGTACCCTGCTCCAGCTGTGGCATGCTATTGCACACACAATAGCCTTTGGAATGTTGTTCACAGTCCTTAGGACTGCGCGCGTGTCTTTTCCTGTGCCGTAATTTTTTTTTTTAAATATGCAATTTAAAATATATATATATATATATATATATATATATATATATATATATATATATATATATATATATGTTTATATAATAAACATAGTTTTTCTTTAAGTTGCTTAGAAAACTAAATCTGACAGAATAAAATAAATTCAAAAGAATGGGAAAGATAAATATACATATATTTTATATGCATATATATATATTTATATATGCAATTATTTATATATATATATATATATATACAAGATATAAATACTATGATTTATTGACAATGGTTTAACTATGAAATTATGAACTTTAGTTTTGTTGGTTAATTATTGTGAAGCAAATTAAATTTTTATGAAAAAGTTATTGTTGAACTCTTAATTCAAATTGCATCGAGGAAAATGGAGATTATAAATACAATTAAACCAATGTTTATTTTGGAGTTGCGAAAACAATGTGCATATATTAAATGGTATCTCGGGTTATTAGACCATGTGATTTTTTTATTACCATTTTATTATTGTTTTGGGCTTTTCTTTTGATATGGGAACCTTGTTGATTTTGTGAACATTAGGCTTCCAGAGGTGTGATGTTATCATTGGATGTTTATCATTGTTTTATGTGCTCTTGATGTTGCAAGATATTAGTATTATTATTTTGGAAGGGTTGTATGAGTTTTTTTTTAGAATTTGATTATGTTTTTTAGCGAGATGGGTAATGCCTCGCATTTTTTTGGATGAGATATATGTTTTTTTCTTTATAGTACAACCCTTGCTTTGATTTTGTTATGTTTTGGGGTCTCAGGGAGAGTGGGTCTTCATGGGGGCTGACACCTCAAATAGGAGGAAGGGCTTAGGATAACCCATGTAAGAGTGACAAGTGAAAACCTAATAATAGAACTTAGAGGGATGGGTAGTAATAAAACAATAAGATAATCTTGGATACATTGTCTAGTCATTAGGGCTATCGAAAACTAATGGTAGATTGAGAAGGCCATGGTCAGCAAAGTCATAATCTCATCCTCAGGAGAGGTTAATGGCTCCGCATGAGTCACCCTATGGGGCCCACACCTCAAGTAGGAGGAACAGCCAGTATAACCATAGATGGGGGCCAATGCCTCAAGTTGGAGGAAGGGCTAGGATAACCCATGTAGGCTATGCGATGACACTCTCCACTTGTTGCCCTTGTGCCTTGTTTTCTTGGTTGCCTCTAGAAGTGTGTCATAATTGTTTCCTCTTTGGTTTACTTGGCATGTGGTTAATGGTTATTTCCTTGGTTTATTTATGATGTGTTTTATGGTTGAAGTTATTGTGATTGAATCTTTGTTCTTCTTGATTATGATCTATGTATTTTTTTTAATGTTGCTTTTGGAATTATTGTACTATGTTATTCTTTATTGGAGTTGTCTTATGGCTTTCATCATAGTGATTACTTCCTTGTCACCTCTGAGCATGGGGGTGGGTTTTTTCCTAAAATCCACATGGTTGGGTGGAATGTGCTCCACACCAGTTGGGTTTCCCATCAACGTTCATTCTTCACAATATTCTTCAGATGGAGCTTGTACCAGAAATTCATCTTGTAATTCTGACATTATTTGTAGTATGTACTTATCCCACATGTATGGGAGGATTTATTGTATTTCATTTATTGAGAACATGTAATGTATTAAATGATGATGTATTGTATATGAACCTTTATAACCATTCATTTTAGGAGAATTATTATGGTTGTATCATGTGATGTATTTACACTTATGCTTATGGATACTTGATTGTACTTTTGTAAATGGTTATTGTAATGTTATGATGGATGTTAGTTTAAATAAGTTATTTAGCCTTATCTTTAATCTTTCATTATGAGTTGTTTTTGTAATCTAACCTCGTGTGTCCCAAAGGGCTCGATGTTATGATACTAATGTGCATAGTAATTATGTTTAAATAGTTTATAATATGTGTTTACTTTGTATTACAAAAAAAAATGTGTGCATTGTTTTGTCCTTTGGGGTTTGCACAACGGGCGTTACAATTTATTTAAAGGTGTAAATTAAATCATTTTAATTTGGTATTTTGATAATTTAATTAAAATAGCATGTTGAAGATAATTAATGAAATAAATGAATTAAATAAATTAAATTGTGTGAATTGCAAGTATATTTTGCAAAATCAAAATTAAAACAAAAAGTGTTGTTAAATAGAAAACAATCAAGAAAAGATGAAAAGGACCAATGAATGTTGAGTTTTGGCTGTAAAGCTGGGAATGAAATTAGAAAAATTATATTTTATTTTGATTTATGGAGTTTTTGAAAAAGAAGAAGATATCTTTTATTTAATAGAAAAATTGTGAGATTTTGATTCATGGGAATTTTGATAGAAGCTTCAAAAAAATGAGTTTTGGAAAAATTGGATCCTCTGGTTTTCTCTATTTAATTGTTTCACTCTTTCATTATTCTGGAGGGGAGGCTCTTTTGAATTAAATAATAGATTAGAAAATTGGTCAAGGGAATCTGGTGGAGACATTCTATATAAGAAAAGGGAGCTCTTCAAAGAGGTTGGTTCGAATCAAGGAAAGCTTCATCATCAACATCTCGGCAAACTCAGGACTCTAGGTTCCATAAATTCTCTTTCTTTTTCTTGTTAAATTTGTAATGGAAATCATATTATTCCAGAAAATAAAATATTATGGGATTTTAGATAATCTTCTGGGTAAAAAAATAATTGGGGAAAAATTTATTGTTGATTCTCTGAAAATGTTCTGGATTTCTTTAAAATTTGTTATGAGAAAATTAGTTCCTCTCTAAAACCAATGGATACCCATATTCATACATATTTATATATATATAAAAAAATGGGGATCTTTATATGGAAATCATGTTCTTTGTTTTTACCCAGTTCTATTTTAACAGAATGGTTAGCCAAAAGAAATATATATATATATATATATACATACATATATATATAAATATATGTGCATATATATATATATACATCCATACAGATATATATATATATATATTAATATTTTAAAAAAAAATTAAGATTTTGAGTTCACATTTTATCTCTTTTCGGGCCGAAATGGGTTACTATCGGCATGTTTTGTTTTTGATGGAATTATACATTTGAAATGAGGTTAAGGGGGGACGGTTGCGCCGTACCCTCCCCCTTACTCCCCATAGGGTTGCACTGCCACAATAGTCCATAGACTATTGCATGCAATAGTCTTACTGATTGTTGTGCATAACAGCCGTATCAGCTACTGTGCATAGCCGTGTATAGCCGCCCTGACTTGTACATCATTTTTCTTTATAATATATATATACTTGTATTTATATTTATATATTTTTTAATTTATATTCTGTGATAATGGAATTTTCTAGATTTTATAAACAAAATTTTATTTGTATTAATATTATATATATATATGTATCTATGTAGCTATGTATATATGTGTACATATATATATATATAGAGAGAGAGTATAAATGTAAGATATAATGCTCCTTTTATAATGGTGAAATTATAAATTTCAATTGTGATGGCTAATGGAAAATAAAAGTAAATTATTCATTTATGTCTAAAATTATTATCAATTTTTTTGTTATTTAAAGTTTTATTGTGGAAATAGAGATTTTAGCAATGGATTAAAAATAATTGTTTTTCATTGTGTAAAATTGTCATGTTGGCTTGTGTTGAAAACCTGTACTTTTGTTGGGTTCTCTTTTTAACATTATTTTATTATTTTGGTTGTTTCGATGTGGGAACCCAGTTCATTTTATGAACTGGTTATGGATATTGTGATCCTTATAATTCCAGAGGCTTGATTTTATTGTTGGTCAGTTATACTTATGTGCTCTTGATATTGGAACATATTAGTATCATGATTTTAAAAGGGTTGTATGAGTTTTGTTGAGACTTTGATTACATGTTTTTAGCGAGATGGATAATGCCTCACAAGTTCTCTATTGAGACTTAATGTTTTGTTATTTATGGTACAACCCTTGCTTTGTTTTTGTTTTGGGGTCTCTAGGGAGAGTGGCTCTTCATGGGGGCCGACTCCTGAAATAGGAGGAAGGGCTCAGAATAACCCAAGTAAGAGTTAGATTAACAAGTGAAAACCTAATAATAGAACTTAGGGGGATGGGTAGTAATAAAAAAATAAGATAATCTTGGATACCTCATCTATCCATTAGGGCTATCACAGACTAATGGAAGACTGAGAAGGTTGTGGTTGGAAAATTTGTTACCTCATCTTCAGGAGAAGTTAACGGCTTTGCATGATTCACCCTATGGGGCCGACGCCTCAAGTAGGAGGAAGGGCCAGGATAACCTTAGATGTGCGTCGACGCCTCATGTTGGAGGAAGGGCTAGGATAAACCATGTAGGCTATGGGATGACACTCTCCACTTATTTCCCTTATGCTTTTTTTCTCAATTGCCTTTGGAAGTGTGTCATGATTGTTGTTTTGGATTTACTTGGAAAGTGATTATGGGTGTTTCCATTGATTATCTATGATGAGTTTTATGGCTTTATGTTTATTATGCTTGATTCTTGATTGTTGTCGTTTGTGACCTGTGTAATCCTTTGATGTTGCTATTGGAGTTATTGTACTATGATTTTCTTATTGGAGTTAGTCTTATGGCATTCATGGTCGTGGTTACTTCCTTGTCACCTCTAAGCATGAGGGGTAAGTTTTTCTAAAACCCACATGGTTGGGTGGAACATGCTCTGCACCCATTGGGTTCCCCATTAGCAATCGTTCTTCACAATATTCTTCAAATGGAGCTTGTACCAAATATTCATCTTGTAATTTAGAAATTATTTGTATTATGTATTTATCCCACATGTATGGGAGGTTTTATTGTATTTCATATATTGTGATCTTGTAATGTATTAAAAGATGATGTATTATAAATGCACCCTTGTATCCATTTATGATTTATGAGATTTTATTATGGTTGTATCATGTGATGTATTTATACTTATACTTATTGATACATAGATGTTACCTTTGTAAATGGATATTGTAATGTTTATGATGGATGTAAGATTAGTTATGATATTTAGCCTTATGTGTATCTTTCGTTATGAGTTGTTTATGTGATGTGACCTCGCGTGCCCCAAAGGACTTGATGTTATGATGTTATCATATAATGTGATTATGGTTAATGGTTCATTATATGTATACTCTATTTTATTTTTTATTTTTTAAATGTGTGCATTATTTGGTCCTTTGGGGTTTGCATGATAGGCATTACAACTTGGTATAAGAGCCAAGGTTTGCAAATGTTGGGCTCTCTAGGTAGTTATGTCCATCAGGCAACCTTTGAATTTGACACTTTAGCTCACTTGTACCTTTATCTTGTTGCACAAAAATATGCCTCGAGGTAGAGGACATGGCCGAGGAAGAGGCCATGGTGCTGGTCGCAAAAAAAATTGGCAAAGTCCTTCAGCTCCTAGTTCCCATGGTTCAGAGCATGAGGAACAATAGAGTCTTCAAATAAATTTGTTAGATGGTGGTCAAAACCTGGAACAGCCTGGTTTAGACAGAAAATTGTAGGACATTCTGGGGGAGATTCTTGATTGGTTGGGACCTAGGCTAGAGGAGGAGCAGCGGGTTGAGAGAGAAAGGGAAAGGTCATTGAGGTAGAAGGAGATAACGACAAATCAGGATGCAGTGATAGCTGGTCATATGAGATATTTGATGAGAGCACACCCACCTACATTCGATGGTTCTAGAGGAGGTCTGGAAGTAGAAACATGGTTAATTGATTTGGACTGATGCTTCATGATGCACCCCTATGGTAGCAATACCAAAGCTCAGTGCACAGTCATTCATCTGCGAGGTTTCACATCCACTTGGTGGCAGTGGAAGAGAAAAAGTTACATCTGGATATCAACATGGTCACATGGGAGTTATTTCTGGACAAGTTTAGGGCTCACTTCCTTTCAGATCATTTCAAGCAACATAGGGCAGATGAGTTTCATGACCTTAAGCAGTTGTCAATGTACGTTGAACAATATGAGCGTTGATTATATGAATTGAAGCAGTATGCAGGGATCAGCCATGATGAAGGGATGTTAGTGCAACATTTTGTTCGGGCTTAAATGCCGGAATTAGTGGTTGCGTGTGAGTATTCGAACTAAAGATGATGGAAATTGCAGTTGAAAAGGCTCATTTGGTGCAAGAGAATTTGCCCATGGCCTTGGGTGGTCACATTGGAGTACAAATTGGCAGTGCACCTACACCTGGTTTTAGCACTCATGGAGGTCAGTCACAGGCTGCAAGATCTTCCAAGAATAGGTATACAACCTCTAAAGGGGGTTAGCAGCATCAGTAGCAATAGCAGCAACAGTAGTAGTAGTCGTAGCCGAAACATAAAAATCTCATTCTTAGCAGGGTGGCAATTCATAGTTTTATAGGGATCAAAACTGGAACCGAGCTCGTCAGGAGTGTTTTGTGTAGCCTACACCTAGTTTTTAGTTAGTACTGAGTCAAGGAAGTTTTCAGCAGTCAAATGCTCCATCAGGGGGCAAAGGATTTGACAGAGGTAAAGGTTGCTACTCATGTGGGCAGCAAGGGCATATCGCTAGATTGTGTCCACAAAAGAGTGCCTTAGGATTTAATTAGAGACTAGTTGGATTAGAGCCGATAGTGGGAGATGTAGGGAGATCTCATCGTGTCTTTGCGACAATGGATAATCGATAGGCAGACCACCAGAGCACTATCGTTGAGACATCAGGTGTGTTACACAACACTAGCATTTCTATACTCTTTGATTTTGGTGAATATGATTCTTTTATATCTCCTTCATTAGTTGAGCGATGTAGACTGGTGGCAACTAGTCAAGGAATTAAATGGTAGGTTGAATTGGCCTCAAGGTCAAAGCTTGTTGTAGAGAAGTTTATGTAGGGTTGTAGTCTAAATATAGGGGCATTGACAACTAAAGTGGATCTATGAATCCTACCACTTGGCTTATATGATGTCATCTTGGGCATGGATTGGCTGAGTGCACATCGTGCTATGATAGACTATCACCATAAAACAATTCGGTGCATTGATGACTCTGGAAAGGAGGTGGAGATCATGGGTATTCAAAGGCCCATTCAATTGCGAATGATCTTTTCCATGCAACTTAAAAGGTACTTCTGATAGGGTTGTCAGCTTTTTGCAATATCTATGACTGATCTGGAGTCAGAGGATAGTCAAGGGGTGTCATTGGATGATTACCCTCTCCTTAAGGAGTTTTCTAATGTGTTTCCGGGGGAGATACCTAGTATTCCACTAAAATGGGATATAGATTTTAGGATTGATCCGGTACCCAGAGCTAAGCCGATAGCTCGAGCTCCATATCAGATGACAATGCAGGAACTTCAAGAAATCTGTCTTCAATTGGAGGATATTTTGGCTAAGGGGTTTATCCACCCAAGTTTTTCCCCTTGGGGAGCACTTGTGATATTCGTAAAGAGGGATGGTCCTCTCCACTTATATATTGATTATAGGCAGTTGAACAAAGTAATGGTGAAGAACCGATATCCCTTTCCCAGAATTGATGATCTTTTTGATCAGATAAAAGGGGCAAAGATATTTTCTAAAATAGATCTCAAATCAAGATATCATCAGTTGCGGATTGCGGATACAGATATTCATAAAACAACATTTCACACTCGATACGGGCATTATGAGTTCACTATGATGCCATTCGGGTTAACGAATGCACCTTCAGTCTTCTTGAGCTTAATGAATGAAGTGATTCGAATGTACTTAGATAGATTCATCCTTGTGTTTCTTGATGACATTCTGATCTACTCTAGGTGTATGGAGGAACATGAGGAACATCTAAAATAGGTGTTACAATGCTTAAGGGATAATTAGTTGTTTTCCAACCTGGTAAAGTGTGACTTCTATAAGACTGAAGTTCAATATATGGGCCATGTGATTTTAGGTGAGGGAATTTCAGTTGATCCTACAAAGATTCAGGCCATTGTGGATTGGCCCACACCCACAAATGTCTCATAAATTCACAGTTTCATGGGCTTTGCTGGATATTATCAGCGGTTTGTCCAAGGCTTTTCAAGGATGGCACATCCTATCACCTCTCTCTAGAGGAAGGGAAATAAATTTATTTGGTCTAATCAATGTCAGTTAGTATTCCAAACTCTTAAGGAAAAGCTGACTAGTGATCCTATCTTAGCAGTACCGGACCCGACAGGAGACTTTGTAGTTTGTATAGATGCTTCTTTGCAAGGCTTAGGGGTCGTTTTGATGCAAGAAGGGTGAGTGATTGCGTATGAATCATGAAAAATTAAGGATCATGAACTAAATTACCCCACACATGACCTTGAGTTGGCCTCAGTTTTGCATGCTCTCGTAAGATGGAGACACTTCCTTTTAGGAAATTTATTCGAGTTGCATATAGATCATCGTAGTTTGCAATACATCTTCACACAGCTAAACTTGAATGCAAGACAGAGTAAGGGTATGTGCAGGATCGATGCTGATTGCTTTCCAAAAAAGTGCGTCACATTAATTTATTCATAGGACCAAGTTAAGTTTGTGAGGAAAGTTGTAATAAAAATTCATAATTAATTATTTACTTGGAAAAAAATTACAAAAAGTATGCATCACATCCGGACATGAGTCCTCTACTTATATATAAAATATTAAAAAAATAATTATCATTTTATTATGGTTAGGGTGGTCAGACAGACACCTACTTCTTATTTTTTCCCTAAAATTTAAGTACTACTACATTGAAATTTCAAATTTTCACCAAATAGATTTTATTTATTTTTAAATAAACCTAGTATTTTAGAAACTACATTCAATTTTCTACAAAGTCTATTCTTACAAATTTTTGAAATAATATAGATAACTTATTCAAATATTTACGTCAAGTTGCCTAACACTGATTTTTCTGAATTTTTTGCCACTTAAGGGCCTATTTTTTGCATGATGATCTTGCACATACCCAAAAGGTGGATGGAATTCTTGTGCGAATATAATTTTGAAGTGAAGTATATTCAGGGCAAGGAGAACATGGTGGCAGATGCTTTGAGCTGATGTAGACATGAGATTGTTGCAGTGGCTCTAGAGGTTGATTTGAGCAGTCAGATCCTCGTAGCTCTTCCTTCAGATAATTGTTATCAAGCAGTGAAATATGATATTGAGTCGGGTAGAACTATGGAAGGAAAATTTGCTAGATACTCATTAGATTTTGATGGTGTTTTGTGCTATGCAATTCAAAAGTATGTACCTCCTGTAGAGGGTCTTTGCACCCTAATCTTGACTGAAGCCCATCAGGCTCCTTATTCGGTACATCCTGGAGTTAAGAAAATGTATGCGGATCTACACTCACTATATTTTTGGGTAGGTTTGAACCTTGATATCGCTGATTTGGTGGCTAGATGTCTAGAATGCCAGAGGGTTAAGGCTAAGCATCATCATCTGACAGGTTTTTTGCAGCCTCATCTTGTTCCAAAATGGAAATGGGACATTATCTCTATGGATTTCATTGTCAGCTTGCCTATGTCTTCTAGGTGGCATGACGCTATCATGGTCACTTTTGACAGGCTGACCAAGGTAGCCCATTTCTCTCCTATCTGATCTTCCTATATTGTTTCTATGGTGGCCAGGGTGTTCATGGAAGACATTGTTTGATTGCATGGGATACCGCAAAGAATCATTTCTGACAGAGATCTGGTATTCACATCCACATTATGGACATCTTTGTAGCAGTCCTTAGGGACTAAATTGAACTTTAGTTCTACATACCATCCTAAGATAGATGGTTAGACTGAGAGAGTAAATCAGGTGCTTGAGGATATGCTTTGCATGTATGTCATGGATCAACAATCATGTTGGGAAGATTATCTAAACTTGGTTGAGTTTTCCTATAACAATTGTTATCATAGTTCGATCAGCATGGCTCCATTTCAGGCTTTGTATGGTCATCCTTGTCGTACCCCTTTGAGCTTGGATTGATTAGAGGAAAGGATTCTTCTTGGACCTGAAATGATTTGAGATATGGAGCAGCAGGTAGCTCGCATCTGAGAGCATCTTGTCATAGCTCAGGATAGGCAGAAGAAGTATGGTGATGCACACAAAGTTGATCAACAGTTTACAGTTGGAGATCGAGTGTTTCTTTGAGTTTGTCCACAAAAGAGCCCTATTTGTTATGGAAAGAGTTCTAAGCTTGCGCCCCACTTTGTTGGACTGTTTGAGGTGTTAGAAAGAATTGGTCCTGTTGCCTACCGCCTGGCCTTGCCACCCAGTCTGTCTTGGATTCATGATGTTTTTCATGTTTCAGTCCTTAGGCCATGTTTTCTTGATGTTACTCATCTAATTGATTGTAATGCTCTACAGGTCAAGGATGGGCAGCTAGCTCTTGATCCCGTGGCCATGCTGTAGCATAGGAGACTTTCCCTCAGAGGTAGGGATATTGAGCAGGTGTGGGTTTAGTGGGATCCCAATGATGAGGCTTCAGCAACATTGGAGGATGCCTCATGTATCAGGAAATCCTATCCTTACTTGTTTACTGGCTTCTAGGAGTAAGCCGAATTCATGGGGGGTAGGATGTAATACCCCTCATGATGCTATTTGGACCTATTATTTTTCTTTGGTTTTGCTTGATACTTTGAGACTTTGATAGTTACTATTTATTGGTTGGATTGGTGGATTGGATAGTTTAGACTAATTCATGATTATGCTACTTTATTTGATGACATGGATATTATGATATGATATTATGGTTACATTTGGTTTGGAGATGTTTAATTTGATTTTAGTAGTATATTGTGATGTCGTGGATTATTAATCATTTAATTATGATATGATGTGATCAATTTAGTTTAGCACTGTTACTTTATATTTAATGTTGTAATTGTTAGTATAGTTTTGGTGAGAGGACAATGTAGCACCACTCATTTACGATTGCCCTGCTATGCTGTAATTCCTTCTCACAATGTGATGTTTTGATTATATATATATATATGTATACATGTTGTACACAACCTTGTTTGTATGCAGGAATTGCAGGTACAAAGTCTCGATTTAACCCAATGGGCATGAAGTTGAAACAAAGATGACAAGTAAGTCACCCCGTCCCATGTTTGTCATTTTTGCATTTTATTAGAGTTGTTTGTGTGAGTGTACTTTTGGTATTTATTTTATGTTGGTGTTTTCTATGATGTAATTTATATATTTAAATGATGTTAATAAATGTTGATAATAGTGTTTGAATAATTTGTATTAAAATATAAAAGTCTTATATTAAAAGCCATGTGATTTATTTAAAGGTGTAAATTAAATCATTTAAAATTGGTATTTTGATAATTTAATTAAAATAGCATGTTGAGGATAATTAATGAAATAAATTAAATTGTGTGAATTGCACATATAGTTTGCAAAATCAAAATTAAAAGAAAAAGTGTTGTTAAATAGAAAAAAATCAAGAAAAGATGAAAATGACCAATGAATGTTGAGTTTTGGCTATAAAGCTAGGAATGAAATTAGAAAACTTCTTTTATTTTTGATTTATGGAGTTTTCGAAAAAGAAGAAGATATATTTTCTTTAATAGCAAAATTGTGAGATTTTGATTCATGGGAATTTTGACAGAAGCTTCAAAAAAATATGAGTTTTGGAAAAATTGGATCCTCTGGTTTTCTCTATTTAATTGTTTCACTCTTTCATTATTCTAGAGGGGAGGCTCTTCTGAATTAAGTAATAGATTAGAAAATTGCTCAAGGGAATCTGGTGGAGACATTTTGTATAAGAAAAGGGAGCTCTTCAAAGAGGCTGGTTCGAATCAAGGAAAGCTTCATCATCAACTTCTCGAAAAAGTTAGGACTCCAAGTTCCATAAATTCTCTTTCTTTTTTTTGTTAAATTTGTAATGGCAATCATATTATTCTAGAAAAGAAAATATTATGGGATTTTAGGTGATCTTCTGGGTAACAAATAATTGGGGAAAAATTTATTATTGATTCTTTAAAAATGTTCTAGATTTCTTTAAAATTTATTATGGGAAAATTAGTTCCTCTCTAAAACCAATGGATACCCATATTCATACATATTTAGATATAAAAAAAAAATTGTGGATCTTTATATGGAAATCATTATCTTTGTTTTTACCCAGTTCTATTTTAACAGAATGGTTAGCCAAAAGAAATATATATATATATATATATATATAAATATATGTGCATATATATATATATACATCCATATAGATATATATATATATATATATATATTTTTTTTCAAAAACTTAAGATTTTGAGTTCGCATTTTATCATTTTCTAGGCCGAAATGGGTTACTGTCGGCGTGTTTTGTTTTTGATGGAATTATACATTTGAAATGAGGTTGAGGGGGGATGGCTAGGCGGTATCCTCCCCCTTACTCCCCATAGGGCTGCGTTTCCTCAGTAGTCCTATGGACTATTCTGTGTACTAGTCGTATGGGCTGTTGTGCACAGCCGTGTACAACGGACCTGACTTGTACTTCTTTCTTTTTATAATATATATATTTATACTTGTATTTATATTTATATATATATTTTTTTATATTATTTGATAATGGAGTTTTCTAGATTTTATAAACATAATTTTATTTGTATTAATATTTTATATATATATAGAGTATAAATGTAAGATATAATTCTCCTTTTATAATGGTGAAATTATGAATTACAACTGTGATGGATAATGGAGAATAAAAGTAAATTATTATGAATTTTTTTGTTATTTTAAAATTTTATTGTGGAAATAGAGATTTTAGTAATGGATTAAAAAGAATTGTTTTTCATTGTGTAAAATTGTCATGTTGACTTGAGTTGAAAACCTCTGCTTTTGTTGGGTTCTCTTTTTAAGATTATTTTATTACTTTGGTTGTTTCGATGTGGGAACCTAGTTGATTTTATGAATCCATTATGGATGTTGTGATCCTTATAATTCTAGAGGCTTGATTTTATTGTTGGTTAGTTATACTTATGTGCTCTTGATGTAGCAAGATATTAGTATCGTGATTTTAAAAGGGTTGTACGAGTTTTGTTGAGACTCTGATTACGTGTTTTTAGCAAGATGGATAATGCCTCGCAAGTCGTCTATTGAGACTTAATGCTTTGTTATTTATGGTACAACCATTGCTTTGTTTTTGTTTTGGGGTTTCCAGGGAGAGTGGATCTTCGTGGGGGCCGACGCCTCAAATAGGAGGAAGGGCTCAGGATAACCCACATAAGAGTTAGATTAACAAGTGAAAACCTAATAATAGAACTTAGGGGGATGGGTAGTAATAAAACAATAAGATAATCTTGGATACCTCGTCTATCCATTAGGGCTATCATAGACTAATGGAAGACTATGAAGGCCGTGGTTGGCAAAGTCGTTACCTCGTCTTCAGGAGAGATTAACGGCTCTGAATGATTCACCCTATGGGGTCGATGCCTCAAGTACGAGGAAGGGCCAGGATAACCATAGATGGGGGCTGACCCCTCATGTTGGAGAAAGGGCTAGGATAAACCATGTAGGCTATGTGATGACACTCTCCACTTGTTTCCCTTATGCTTGTTTTCTCGGTTGCCTTTGGAAGTGTGTCATGATTGTTGTTTTGGATTTACTTGGCAAGTGATTATGGGTGTTACCTTTGATTATCTATGATGTGTTTTTTGGCTTTATGTTTATTATGCTTGATTCTTGGTTGTTGTCATTTATGACCTATGTAATCCTTTGATGTTGCTATTGGAGTTATTGTAATATGATTTTCTTATTGGAGTTAGTCTTATGGAATTCATGGTCGTGGTTACTTCCTTGTCACCTCTACGCACTGGGGGTGGGTTTTTCTAAAACCCACATGGTTAGGTGGAACGTGCTCCACACCCATTGGGTGTAGTGTCCCTCCAGTTGTTATTATGTGTATTAGTTTCCTTATGTTCATTTTTTAGTTTTTTAGCTATTTTGAATACTATATTGGATTGCTTCTAGTTACGAAACTGATGTTATGTTAGTTGTTAAACTTTGTGGATGATTCATTGGATATCGTGATTATCTGGGTAAGTTTTTATGAAGACATTATGATTGACACGTGTGTGTTGTGATTATGTTTTTTTTATACTCTGTGGATGATACACTGGACATCGAGATCATGTGATTATGTTTGTGTGATGTTATTATGGTAGACATGTGTGTGACATGATTTATGTTGCTTCTAATTTATTGTGAAGTTATCATGATGTATGGTTGTTTTTGATATATAATACTTGTCAGTTTTGGTGAAGAAGATAGTGTAGCAGTACTCACTCATGAGTACCCTGCTATGCTGCGATTCTTCTTCACTGTGTGTTTTTCGATATATGATAATATGTTTAAAAAGTGATGTTTTATGCAGTTATAGGTATTGGGTATCGGCTACACCTACTTGTCGGGTTTGAGCGTACCCTAATCCAATGAAATTATGTTGTTTCAAAGATAGTGTCAGGTCCTCGTTTAACCATCGTTCTTCATTGAATGAGTATCCAATTATCGCCCGCTGTCGTTTGTTGTTTTGTCTTGTCATGTCATTTTTGTTTGTGTTATTTTATTTGGAAATTAATTATTGTTTAATTTAGTTAAATGGCTTATTTGCTAATATATTTGATTAAATGTAAATTTGTTTAAATATTAGATTAAATGTTTATGAGTAAGGTTTGATTTATTAAAATAAATTAAACAAGTTATTTATTTAAAGTGAAAGTTAATTTTGAAAAAGGTAATTATTTAAATGTAACTATGGAATTAATTGTGGAAATTGGATTCTTGTGAAAAGTTAATATTTTAAAAGAGTTGTTTTCAATAAGTGTAAAATATCTGAAAACATGAGTTGAGGGATAATATCTTAGATATTTAAAGATTATAACTGATTAAGCAATTTTTGGAATGCATGACTACAATCAGTTGAGTTTTGTAACTTGATGTAATTAATTGCATTAAAAAGATTTTTGGGGTTGCAATTTCATGCACGACAATGTTTAGAAAAATTTTCATGGCTTTGAACCCCAAAATCTGCGTTTTCTTCAAACAATAACCACAAGTAATTGTTAGTCAAATTTGAATCAAACAAACTCAAGATTTCCTATAAAATTCATTTGAACACAAGAATAACAAAAACAAAGCATGAAAGCAAACTAAACCAATGAAACATTATTCAAGTGACCAAATCAACATCTTATAGGGGGATTGGTGCTATTTTCATGTGGAAAATAGCCCTTTCCCAACCCCTTTAAATAAGCTAAATGGTATGAAAATGCTATGAGAATGGAGTGGATGGACAAAATCAGCTCTTAATTGAAGAGAGTGACTTTGTATAAAGATTGTAGATATGAAATGCTAAGATTGTGGAGGATTTGTTGAAGGATGAAGCCTCTATTTAAAGACTCTCAAGTTGAAAGAATGCTTATGAGAGAGCAATGTGGGATAAAGATTTGTCCAAATGAGATGAGGCCACTTGTCAACTAGTGATAGGTTGAGGAATGTGCAAGTTTTGGCCAATGTGCCCAAGAGGGGGAAATTCAAATTTGAATTTGTGAAATAAATGTTGAGAGGAGGACATGAAACTGAGAAGTTAATGCAATATTGGAAGGGACAAGTCAACTTGTCTTCATTTTCAAACTTGAGGGAATATTCTATTTTTATGCCAAGTTGAAAGAAAATAAGGATTTTAATAAATCAATAAATTGATTTATTGGTGCAAGTGGGAAAAGCTAGAGGATGTGATGGGTGGTTAGATTGGGCTAATCAGGGTTAGATTAACTTAATGATGATTAGATTCTTTTGACCTCTTTGACTTGAATATTTGATTTATTTTAATCAAAAAGGGATGAAAGATGATTTCAGACTTAATTAAATAAAGGATTGATTTATTTAATCGAGGGTAATGTTAGGATCAAGTTGATTTATTTGATTTAAACTGATAACTTTAGAAAATTGATAAATAAACTTGATTTATTTGCTGAATGGATGAATATGACCTAATCGAATGCATTATGCCAATTTTGCATGTCTACATTTTTCCCCTCTTTGAAATATTGTACTTGTTGCATTGGTTCAAAGAATAATCTTGCCGCGATCAAAATTCATTTTTTTGTTAATTTTTCAAATGCCTCAGCAGAAAGAAGTACACTGGTACATTGCCCCCTTGAGAGATCGAGTGAAAAGATTCAATTTAAGGGTTGATCTCATGATAAAGAGGTTCAAAATGGATGGTTATGGATGATGATGCAAATGAGATGGTTTTAAGATGCTTAGAATAAAAAATCTATATTATCTTAAACAACTTAAATGATGATATGATGTGATATGCTATGATTATGCAAATGTATGATTTATGTAGATGCTTAGACTAACAGATCTATATTATGATGATGAATATGCATGTGAGATGATATGCTGAATGCTGATGATTTGTGGATGCAGGATGGATGCATGATGGATGCATTGGTGATGTTATGTTAGCGCGGAGAGAAGAAAGAAGAAATGAGATGATGACAAGAGGATCCAACAAGCCAACTTTATGAGAGATGATGACGAGAAATGATGATGATGATACATGGTGATGATTTGGTTATCAAGGATTGTGATTTTTAAAGGGCTACTTACCTTATGTTTGATAACACACATAGATACGATGCATGAAGGTATAAAAAACTAGGATGGCATTGTACCTAGTGCGATGAACTTTGACTCAACAAATAGATAGGATTATTCTTGTTCACACCTGACATACATAAACCTTACTAGGATGCACTTAACAAAGCAAGTATTCGCCAAGTTATTTTACAAGAACGTCCAACAAGCACAACAGACAAAAGGGTAATGATTGTTGCCCAATTCCTATCTCTCTAAATCCTTCGTTCGGATATCACTGAGAGGTCCTTGGAATGAGCACAATAAGATAAATCAAAAGAAGAGATCAAGTACACAAACAAGCCAATGTTCTTCATACCTCTAGCCAAAGGGATGTGTTTTGATAGGATAAGAATCCAAGTGATATCCAAAATGATTCCTATTGTCGGAACGATATATCCTAGGACATGCATTGTATAGGATGATGATGGTTTGATAAGTTGATTGATAGGCTGTTGATATAAGGTTGACTGACATGCTTGAAAATGATCAAGAGTTTGATTGTGTTTTAAAGGTTTGTTGTTTGCTTTTGATTTTATAATTGAAGCTTGCTTTTGCTAATTGTTGTGATTGTTTCTGTTTGTTTTGCCAAAGGATGAAGGTGACGATCAGTTTATTATAGATGATTGATTATCGCAGGTGTGATGATGGTTTGATAAGTTGATTGATAGGCTGTTGATATAAGGTTGACTGACATGCTTGAAAATGATCAAGAGTTTGATTGTGTTTTAAAGGTTTGTTGTTTGCTTTTGATTTTATAATTGAAGCTTGCTTTTGCTAATTGTTGTGATTGTTTCTGTTTGTTTTGCCAAAGGATGAAGGTGACGATCAGTTTATTATAGATGATTGATTATCGCAGGTGTAAGCGAGATGAGACAGATGGATTTTTCAAATATTTGGATTTTTTTAACGTTTTGAAATGTTTTGAGGCTGTTTTTGGTGTTTTTGAGATTTTTACAAATGTTTTGATTTTTCAAATGTTTTGGGGTTTTCTAAGATTTATGAATGGTTTTAGATTTTGTTTTTTTAATGTTTTTTGGATTTTTATGTTTTTTTGAATTTTTTTGGATTTTGATGTTTTTTGAATGTTTTTGGATTTTGATGTTTTGGATGTTTTGGGATTTTTTGATGTTTTTAGATTTTTCGCACGATTTTGACGATTTGGATATGGATGTGTGTGGTGATATCAGTGCTATGTTTGAGGATTTTATTGAAAACCAAGCTAAGGTTGATTGATCAGATCAATGGATTGATGATGACGATAACATTGTTGAGGATACACAACAATGTAAGGATTGATTGATCAGGATTGATGATGATTACATTGTTGAGGATGCACAACAATGCAAGGATTGATTGATCAGGATTGATGATGATAACATTGTTGAGGATGCACAACAATGCAAGGATAGTGTTAAGCAACACAATGATTACTAATGATATCCCAAGATTATGGATTGATTGGATTAGATTAATCAGGATTATTGAAGCTTGGTTTGGAACAAAAGATGTTCGAATGATTTGACATGATGTGTGAAGTGTAAAGTAGATGTGATTGATTTTGGATTTTTTGGATTGATATTCGATGAAAGATGAAGTTTGATAAAGAGCATGTTTTCGTCAAAATATGCCATGGGCTAGTGATTTGGATTTTTGCTCACAAGTGGTTTGACCAAGTTTATTTCATGTTTTCCAATGTTCAAATCACCACATAAGCTAGAGGATATAGACCAAGATTTATTCCCAAAGCAAGATGTACATATCTACCCCCAATGTCTAGCAATGTATGGAATGCTTTGGGTGGATGCTCGGATAGGTGTATGGATGGATGGATATGGATTATCTTGTGATAAGATAAGATGTTTGGATCAAGAAGGCTCATTTGGATAGTGATTCATAGCTCAGATAATGTTGCATAGGATAAGATCAATGAAAACAAGATGTTTACCATAAGCAAGTGTAAAGTGTGCCCCAAACTTTCATCAAGATCAAGATAACTTGGATGATGGATGCAGATGGATGAAAATGGACTGGATCAATGGTTTATGGATGAAAGGATTTATTATGGATAAGATGGATGGAATGATCGATTTATTACGGATGGGATGAGATGCTTTCACTTGAACTAGTGCACATAGATGCTCAATTCTACACATGACACCTATTTTCCAGGTTTTCATCATGTTCTTGCCCAAAGCGCCACTCATGCGGTTTTCACTAGAGGACAATTTTTCTCTTTACTGTTTTCCATCCTTTTTCTAAATTTTTTTGGATTTTCATATTTTTTTATTTTTTGATTGTTTCGAAATATTTTAAGCTTATGTTGAATCACAAGGTGCTATTGATGTAGATGCTTCTATCATGATGTGCCATCAATACCTTGCTTGAAGAAGCTTCTTTGCCAAGATACGTGCACTTGAATACAACTTTTGAGATTCTTGATCTACTTTATTGATATCAAGGTTAACTTTGTCTCTGTGCGTACATCACAATAAATTTCCTTCTGAATCCTTATGATGTAGGGTTGTTGCCAATACATGGTCAATGTGAGAATTGGATATCATGCGTGGAGACATGGATGAAGTTTGTTTAGGGATAAAAGATGGATTGGTTGACAGTTTGGAATCTTTGACTCTCCAAACTTGGGAAGATGAGCAATGATGGGTGGATATGAAAGTTTGCATGGAATTAGGACCAACTGCTTGATATACCTTGTACGTCACTTGAAAAGCTTTCTTTTTCTTTTGTGGACATCCTTGATGGATAATTTTCCCTTTTTTATTTTTCCCCATAGTTTCTTTGACTGATGGAGTTTGATAGGGATGATCTTTCTTTGTATGTTTTGGTATCCATGAATATTTGATTTTTCCATTATGCTTCCTTGTTTCTTCTGCTTTGATAATGTTCCTTATGCTTTGATTCAGTTCTTTCTTTTGATGTTGGTCCCAATTCATGGATGGGGTGATGGGTGGATGAAAATTCATGATGTGGCTGGTTGTAGTATTGACATCAGTTTCATCATAAGGATTCTTTGTGCTCCCTATGTTGACATTTTCTTGAGACGAAGTTTCCCCCCAGTATGGTGGTAGTAGCACCTTCATGCTTTGATTTCACTTGTTCTAAGAGATTTTTTTTATAACACAATCTCTGATAAATGACCACCATAGATGATGTTTCAATTTGCTGCTCCACTAACTCTAAATTATACTGTTATGTCTGACTTGTTTCTTTGAGTGGATAATACTAAGTATCTTTATTCATGATGTCCTTGGTCTAAATTTGGGATATATCTGATACTGATGTTGATAACTCACTTTGACTATAGGATTTAATAATCTTCTCTTTTTGTGTAACAAAATCTTGTTCTAGATGAAGATCATCTACGTGTCCATCCATAGAAAGCATCTCATGGGTAGATGGAGGAGTATGTGCTACATGGATATGACCATCTTGCATAAATAAGAGAGTGTCCATTAGATTATTGTAGTATCTTGAAATACAAATTCTTGATCTTCAATGATTTCAAAGTTACTTTCGACATGCTTTGGATCAAGTTCTTGACATGGGTCAGTTTCAAAGGATGGATTGCTTACAAAGGGTTCTTGGATGTCGTCATTAGGCATGGGGAATGGCTCAATATCCTCTTGATCTTTGAGTGGACTTAGATCAAATGTTGAGTTGAGGATTCCTTCAGTATTTGTAACCATTAGGTCAAAGGGGGTCAACATGTCTTGGAAAGGACCATTGCTAGACCTTGGCGAAGGATTTTGATCATGCTTTGGGATAAAATTTTGAGATATGTCCTCTAACTCATAAGGCTATGTAGAGACATTTTCAAAATGATCATAGGTTAATGGATCATGCATTATGTCAATAGGATCAAATAATCCTAACACTCCTTGAAATAGATCACTAAAAAGTGGCTCTTGATGTATGGTGAGTTGATCATTGGGTGGGGTAAAAACATTTTCAATATGCTCCTTAATTGAGAGATCTTGAACATTGTTTTCAACAATTGTGGTGGAGAGATTGTGAATGTCTTCAACCATAGAGTCAAGTGATGTTGACATTTATTGAATTGGATCATTGTTGGGTATTTTTGGTGGATTTTTATCATGATTGAGAAGTGACTCTTGAAATATGTTGATTTGATCATTGGATGAAGTAGACATGGCTTCAAGGTGCTCATTGGTGGATTGATCTTGATCCTTGTTCTCAACAGTTGTCATTTTTTGTGTTTGTGTTTGTGCTTGTGTTTGTTGGGTAGCTTGAGAGGCTTGTTGCACTTGTTCAGCTTGTCTTGCTTGTTGCATGGCTAGATATTGTTGGATGGCCTTTTGGTAGGCCTGGTGAGATTTTAGCACAATTTCATATTGTCTTACTGTGTTAGGTTTTGTTGGTAGTGGTGGTGGATTTGGAATCATGTTGGATGTAGTGACAAGTGGTTAAGATATGCTTGGAGCGATCATGGTAGTGAGGGTTTGATATATGATGGATGTGATAGGGGTTGTTGGAATGATTGAAGTGATAGGGATGGTGGGAATGACTGAAGTGATAGGTCCTTGGGAGACAGTGTTTTGAGTTTTCAGGATCAACGTTGTTGTTTGATTAGATACCATCTGTTGGTGAAATGTCGATGGTATATTCAAAGGATTTGATGTGATGGCTTTAAGCGGATTGATTTGGATGGAGTGATTGGTTCTAGGTAAAGGGGGAATCCCTAAACCAAAGAATGATGTTGATACAAGTAATGGTGGTGGAGATGTCTCTTGGCGCAATGACTCAACTATTTTGGTAAGTGTATCAATTTGATCTCGCCAAATATGATCTTGATTTTGATCTTGACTCCCTTGATATAGTTGATTTGGATTTTGTTTAAGCAAATTTGGAGTGTGTACTTGTGGTGTTTGATTTTGGAAAATGTTCTGATTTGGGATGACACTCAAATTTGGCATGATAGGTTGAATTTGAACATTGTTGTGTTTGGGAGTCACATTGCCTTGATTTAGGTAACTTTGAATTTCCATGGTGTTACCTTGACTTGGATTAATATACAGAGTCATTATCATCATTTTTGGACTCTAAACAACATTCATATGATTTGCAAACATATTTATCCCAAATTTTTCTAGATTCATGTTTGGAAAACTTGTACTTGGTACATTCTCATTTGGCATGTAGGGATTCGGTGGGATGACGTTGTTCGTTTGAAGGCTCATGCATTGATTTTTCAGTTGGTTGATTTGTAGGTTTGGACTTAGATTTAAATCTACCACTGGGAAAGGTGTTCCAATCTTTTGACTAGGAATACTCACATTTGTTGTACCATTGATGTTTGTAGGAGACAATGATCCCATGTATGGATTATATAAATGTGAGTGTTGATATTCAATCGATATTGTAAGGCTTTTAAAGTTTGTTTGACTTGGATTATTCATGATGTATGGATCAAGTTTGTATTCCATGTTCCTCTTATGTTTTGACCTTGTTGGAAGAGTGACCTCTAACGTTCTTAGGACCAATGATGAGATGAAGGATGAAAGGGGTGAATGATATGAGTGTTGAATGTTTAGGAACTTTGGATCAATGCTAGATTTAGGGATTTATTTTGATTGGTTTGATTGGATAAGGAACTTGTAAACCCTAAGATGTTGGATGTGATTTTAGGATGAACTTTTTCAAAGGATTGCTAATTCAATTAAATGTATGAGAAAGGATGCATTCCCATACACCTAACTAAACAAGGTGATTTTGATTTTGATGATTTACCCAAGTCTAGAATGATGTTTTCAAAGCTCTAAAGTTGTTTGGTGGTATGGGATGAATGTTTTTTGGGATGGGTGAAGTGTTTGATGTTGATCCTAAATGAATCTAGGAAGGACTTTTTTACTAGGCCAAGATAGTGAAGAACATTCCTTTTCTCTAAGAGTAATTCAAAATCAAAAGAATAATGTTTGCATGAAAACCATATGACCAAAAGATGCCAAGCACACGTGTGGGGTACAATTGATTCAATCTTTGCTTAATGGATTCTTTTTATCGAAATCACTTCTTGATTAGGTTTTCAACTGAATTTCCAATGTCCTAATTTTCTTTCATCCCACAAATTGCATTATGCGGAAATCAAGGAAATCAAGGCAAAGGTTTCCTAATGTTGGCCTTAGTAGGAGCAAATTAAGATGAAATCCAAATGTTTAGAAGCCTCTAAGGATACAAATCCCAAGGGAAAGCAATAACATTAAATTTGTTCAAGGATATTTGCTTCTCCTAAAGGGTTTGAGATTTGTTGCTCATGTTGAATGTTGGTTTTCCAATGTTTTTGATCAAAGCACTATGTTTTCAAACTGACTCATAAGCAATATAACATCCTAGCTCAATTGCTATGTTTTTCTTGGTGGTCTTGCATCATGCCCTTCATAGTAGAAGAGATGATTTTACATGCAACAAAGGAAAAAATATAAAGGTATGTTAAGAATGAAGTCTTAACCTCTATATTTTAACCAAGATCGGACATGGCAAGTAACTTCTTGGAATCTAAGTTCCAATGCACCACTTTGATAAACTCAGTGAATGGGTTAATAGGCCACTACAAACAAGGGTTTTATTTCGGGCTTTCTATTCGTGGAGATTGACCCATATGGCAAGAGTCCCCTTTCGGATCCATCTTGTCAGAATAAACTGTGTGATATTGGCGTTTACTCCAATACCCACATTTATATCCTAATTGGAAATACTCTTGGCTTTAGAGTGCTACTGGTTGAGTCGTTCCATTGGGTGAGTACTTTTTTCCGAAGGCGGGCCCTCTAGGATAAAAAAAAAGTGAGTAAAGACAAAATCTGTAACTCGATCAATCTTTGATGGCAACAAAGAGAGAGAATATACGCGGGAATGCCCCCACTCACACTTGTACAAAATCTTGTTCAATTTTAAACCCAAATCGAAGTGTGAAGGAAATCTTTTATGCAACTTAATGTCACCAAAAAAGCTTTTGATTTTCAAGATCACCATGAAGCACGAGAGAAGTGCATACGCCTTTTTAGATGAGATTATTTTGCAAAAAGGATTACAAAGCATAAAACACACATGTTCATTTTAAGCCTCAAAGCAATGATTTTGATTCTTTTTAATGCACCAAGATGAAGTGTGAAGTTGATTTAGCCCAAAAGTAAAGTTTAGTCAATTTCTAAGGTCCAATTTTAACCCAACTTGAAGAGATTAAAAGCTAGTGAGTTGGCATAAAATAGAAAAAAAGTGCAGTAATTGGATGCTCTAAGCAATAACAAGCATTAAAAAATTATCTTTCAAGTTTGAAGTTCAATGTCAACTTTTCTAGCTCAAATTTGCTTGTTATGTTCTTGGATCTTTTGCCTTGCTACTCCATCATCTTCGCAAAATTCAATCATCTGCCAGCCTTTGTGATTCGTCATTTTTAGTAATTGTTGTTTTCCCAAAAGCATTTTCAGAATTACAAAACCAAAGTCAAATATTTAATCAACCTACGTGATAAAAAAAACATCAATCCACGAAAGCATCCAAGTTTATTTCCTACGCTTCAATGTTAACAAAGGAAAATTTTATGCAGCCTCAATCAATGTAGGATTTAGAAAGTATTTTAGATTCTAACAGTACAACTCACAAGACATAAAGATCTTAAATTTTTTTTGAAACAAAGCACTACCTCAAATCAATGCAAAAAGAGAAATTAACAATGCTTGTTATATGGCAAGTGTAGAAGCTTTTGCATTAATGCGTGTGACAAGGAATTCAAAAAGTCTTCTATATTACTATTGTTGAGCAGGCTAATGATAGGTTTCAAATTCCTGACAAGCTAGGACACAAAATCTACGGTACCTATGGTTGAATTGACCTTCAACAAACCTACCTATAATCTGCCATTTGCTAATTTATGACAATATGCGTGGCAGCAAGATATATTAAATGCATTAATTTATGACTACTATTCATTGAAAAGGCTTTAAAAATTGTATTTGGCGTGTGAAGGAGACAACCACATCTTTCAAGAAAATTCATTTGGCAGGTGTAAAGTCAAATCTCACAATCTTTACCAGTGTCCTTCCTAGAAAATGACAGATCTATTTACAAGTTTGGACAAGCTTTTACACTATTCTCAAGATTATAAATATGTTACAAAGAAACATAGGGCAGAGCCTGACTGTACGGTGTTAATCCCACTGAATGAGACATGCTTTTAAAGGAAAGCATCTTTATGTTCTAGGCAAAAAAAATGACGCTAATCTGAACACATACTAGTCTTCCACTAATCTACGCACTGCCTACTTATTTTCCATTTCTTAAACATATCACCGAATGCTTGTGGTAAACATGAATCCTGTTCAAGCATACATATTTTGCATTGAGGTTTGCGTAAAGAAGGTTGGTAGAATGCTTAAAGAAAATGCAACCCGCATGGATTACTATGATTGCAGCAATTCAAGACAAAAAAATGTCTGTCCATTTATGATGTTAAGCACAGTTTCATATGAAATGCTTTTGGTTGCAACAATTCAAGACAATTGCATGGCCAAGAAAGGATGGTCAAATCCAAAAGTTAGTGTAGGTAAAGCATGCTAATGGTAAAGTGTTAATAACAAGCAAGGTCTGAATTAACATAAATGCATGTGATGCTTTCATACGATATATGTAATTGCATACAAGCTAGAGAACACTACACAGTTTTATCAGAAACATAAGCCCTCTTATGGGTAGTCTTTGCCTAGGAAGTTCAATTAAAATCTATATGATATAGTGAACTTTCGAAATTCACTCAATTCCATCCTATGGGAAAAACCACCTATTGTGAGGTTTCATGTTCATGACCCCATTAACACAAGTTGTACATGGTTGTAGTAGTGGGTTGATAACTAATCCCTTTTATAGCTGTAGGCCTCAAAACTCCTTAGGATTCTACTTTTACATATTGACAAGGTTTACTCACCAGTTTTATAACATCTCTGGTAGACATGGTGAGGATATCAGCACAAGACACAGTGTTGGGACACACATTCTCTACAACTTGCTTTGCTTTGACCACAGTATCAAACCCATTCCCAACCAGGGACAAGTTGTCTTGAAAGTCCTTCTCTGCCTAACTGTTTGCAGTAGATTGGATAATCATAGAGGCATCACATCCCACATGAAGCATGGTCGGCCTATTAACCCCGATCTCACTCCTCCACCTAACTGTTAATTGGCTATCGTCCTTGAGGTGATGGAGTATCTCTGGGTTGATAGTGAAATCCTACGTTGCTTTAATAAGAGTTATGGCTGCACTATAACTGAAATAAATAAGCAACAACCATAACGGAAGAGACCCTGACGCACCAAGGTGATAGCAATATTAGTAAGTCGCACACTGAAAAAAGAATTTCTCAGAGAAATTATTGATAAGTTGATAGCAAAGGAATGTTCTAATGGTGCGCATGAGCATATTAGTGGTGCTTACCATGCCATTATATAAAAAGTAAAATAAAATAGAGCCTTGCTAGCATAAACAAGATACTTGACCCTTTTGATAGAATGCCTCAACGAAATGATAACAGGGTGCACAAAATTTGAAGTTGACATGATCAGAAATAAGGACTTCAAACTCCTATTTAATGCATGAAGCGATTATAAACAAAAACATAATGAGCACATGTGCCAAAGAAAATATCATCCCAATGCAAAGATTCTAAGAAATATATCTTCAGCTAGTCACCACTGCGGGTTAAAGAAAAGTACCTTTGAACTGTGAAAGGATTTGAAGTAAATCTCAGTCATATGCATCCAAATCAGAGAAATGTAGGTATGCCTACACAATCATATTCGCTATTAGAAAAATACTAAATACAAATTACTAACCACGGTGGGTGCCTTTATGTGAACCCCAAAATCTGCTTTTTCTTCAAACAATAACCATAACTAATTGTTAGTCAAATTTGAATCAAACAAACTCAAGGTTCCCTATAAAATTCATTTGAACACAAGAATAACAAAAACAAAGCATGAAAGAAAACTAAACCAATGAAACGTTATTCAAGTGACCAAATCAACATCTTATAGGGGCATTGGTGCTATTTTGATGTGGAAAATAGCCCTTTCCCAACCCCTTTAGATAAGATAAATGATATGAAAAGGATATGAAAATGCTATGAGAATGGAGTAGATGGACAAAATCAGCTCTCAATTGAAGAGAGTGACTTTGCATAAAGATTGTAGATATGAAATGCTAAAATTGTGGAGGATTTGTTGAAGGATAAAGCCTTTATTTAAAGATTCTCAAGTTGAAAGAATGCTTATGAGAGAGCAATGTGGGATAAAGATTTGGAAAAATGAGATAAGGCCACTTGTCAACTTGTGATAGGTTGACGAATGTGCAAGTTTTGGCCAATATGCCAAAGAGGGGGAAATTCAAATTTGAATTTGTGAAATAAATGTTGAGAGGGGGACATGAAAATGAGAAGTTAATGCAATGTTGGAAGGGAAAAGTCAACTTGTCTTCTAGAAAATTTTCTATTAACCCATAGTTTGGTAGATCAAACCTATATTTTCCTTCTATTTACTTCTGTAGATTTGTTTCAGGCTTGGAAATATATTAGATTATTAAATAAAAACTTTATGTCTTTGTTAAACAATGAATTTTATAGTAGAATTGATGTTTAAGGTTTTATAAGACAAATTTTTTATTATTCTAAAGTTTGGTTGATTGATGGGAATTAGTTCCTTCAATTGAATGCTATGATTCTATTTTTAAATAAACGCACTAAGATCTACTGTTCTTAAGCATTTTTATTTTCTTCAGCCAACGCCCTTGCATGGAATTATATTGTATGCAGCAACTGTAATAGATAGTCGATAGAATTAGGGAGGTTGTTAATTGTTTTATAAATTCAAGTTTTGCAACTGCAGCATTAGAAATTAAATATGGTTATAGTCTCCCTGAATCCCTACATAGCCTGTCACAATGGCAACACTTGAACATGGTAGAGAGTATAGATTTAGATAATTTTTCCTAAGTCATTTTGTAACTTGTCTCATTTACAGCGTTTGATGTTTGAATGATTTGAAACACAAATAATCTCCCTATTCTCATATGTAACCTATCACAGCTGCAATGTTTGAAACATACTAGGGCATGTAAAAATAAATAATCTTCCTGATTTCTATTATCACAGCTGCAACACTTGAAATCAGAATGTTGTAGAGGTTTTAAATAATTCCCTTGACTGCGTCTTGTAATATTTATTTCCTGTAAACTTTTTTTTCTTGTTTATTTACTGATGGTATCTTTGATATGCCAAATATCCCCTATTGTATTTTGAGTTTTAATTTCATCTTCATAAAATTTTGCATGTTGATATACTTCGACGCATGCATTTCCTTTACCCAGTTGTATTAATAACCTGATCTCTGATTGAGTTACCTGTATTTAATCAAGTTCTCTCCATCTTTTAAGCCTTGTACAATGCCAAGTTTTTTTATGCATTTAACTTTAATAAATTTGAGATTATCCTCTTGAGATGACGACTTAGTAATCATAGTCATGATTTAATTTTACCTAATTACATTTTGAAAGTTCATGATTTCATATAGTAATGCTTTTCTAGTTTAGCCGCTGCCTTTTCTATGATCTGGAATATATATTATACCTATAGAGTGAATCAAGAACATTGTGTAAACTGTAGGATATGCACTTCTTTCCATTGATTATTTTTGATTGCTAAATGGTCAGATTTTACCTTTACTTAACTGGCTGTCACATGCATGGTAGGTAATGTCTCTTTGTTATCTAGTCTAGGGTGTAGTTACTATATACTTAAATTTAGCATGTAGTGACTTGTGTTAGCAGAATAGTATTAGCAAACTATGTGTTAATGAAACTATGTGTTAGCAAACTATGTGTTAATGAAATTATGTGTTAACAGAACTGTGTGTTAATGGAACTTTGTGTTAATAGAATAGTGTGTTAATGAAATTGTGTGTTAGCGAACTGTGTGTTAACGAAATAGTGTGTTAACGAAACAGTGTGTTAGTGAAACTGTGTGTTAATGAAACAGTGTGTTAGTGAATTGTGTGTTAGCAAACCGTGTGTTATCGAATTCTCCTCCCTAGGTTCGTTGTCTATAAAGATTTGAAAATAATTTAAAAGCTATTGTAGTCTTCTTGTAATGTTGCATCTAGCGAAATTATTTGAGACTCTTTGGTTGTGAAATATATATGTATTGTTGCTTGGATTGCCAATGTCTACCTTGGTCAAGGTTAATTGGTTGATTTATTGAATTTTTTTTTCTTTCAGAATTATATTATGCATGAAACTAGTACACACACATATAGATATATATTTATATATATTAGAATTGGTGGGCTCTTTTATGGCTGGTTAGAAAATGTTAAGAATTTATGTTATTCTTATTGAGGTATGATCATAGGTGGATTTTGTTTACAATATTGAACATTTAATTATGTCAAAGAGTTATCTTTTGTTAATTTAGTTCATAAAGATTTATGGTTATATTTGATGGAGATCTTATATATATAATATATATATAGGTTTATAATATAATAGTAGCCATGTTATCATTTTAAAGGAGTGGATCATCCTTAGAATTTTGTTTTCAAGTGTATGGCTAATAATTTGTGTATCGAGAAATTATGGTCTGAGCTATTCTTTTATTATGGTTTTGATCTCAAGGAAGGTTATGAGGTTAAATATCTTGTTTGCATTTTGGGATTCTTTGTTATTATAATTATTTGATTTGTTTATTTTATGTGAGACATGGAATTCGTTTGGTATTGTTATTTACAAAATTTGGCCATGCTCATTGCATAACATACCTATGTGGTATTTTGGGAATTAAGCTAAGAATGGTGTATATATCACCTTTGAGGTATTATGAGATTATATGGTCTATTCCATGTGAATGATGTGATCATTTGAGATTTTAATTTTCGTGCATAATGGCTTTCCTTTGTATCTGACTTTGAGATATGTTTTATCATGACATTGTTTTAAATGCATGTTGGCAGTCTTTGGTATTTTTGATGTTACATCATGTTTATAGGAAGAGTGGCTTACAATAGGGGATGAAACCCTAAGTGGTTGCCAGGGTAACCTATTGTGGGTTTTTGTAATTCAGTGAAAACTTTAATAGTTAAACCTGGGGTTCATTAAGTAATTAAGATAAATGAAATGCCTCACTTAGTGCCTTAATGCTCGTATAGATTGAGGGTAGGTTGAGAAGGCCTCGAATGGCTTAGTCACCTACCTTGTCTTCTTGAAAGGTAATTCGACTCGACATGAGTTTTTCTAGGGGCCAGGAATCAACAGAGACTGCCAAGGTGATGCAGGAGCATCCAGTGGTGTAAGGGCAATCTTGCATCACCCAAAAATAGTTAAATTCCAAATTTTTTAGTTTTTAGATGTTTTTACATTTTGGATACCCTTTTCATCATAATGAAATTCCCAATTTATGGTTTTTATTTTCTATTCATGGGTTGAAAGATATTACAGTTTTAGTTTCCCATATTTATACCTGAAAATCTTTTGAGTTAGATTTGAGGCACTTAGATTTCCTAGATCGGCCCCAAAACTTGCCAAAATTGGCATAGAAAATTTTGAGCATGTTCTTGACTTTGAGACCTTTCCAACGGTTCAAACCGTTCATGAATCAGAGTTAAAGATCAAAAGTTATGGCCCCGAGAAGTTGGCGCACTTTCTAGAAGATACAATTGCAAATGTTCTTTTGAAATTTGAACTTCAAGTTGTAATTTTTCGGCATCAAACCACCTAAACTCAAATTTGAATGTTGTTTTGGCTCCAAACTAAAGATGAGCTCTATTTATGAGCGGGTTTCTAATTTTTGGGTAACTTTTTGGGGACAAGCTCGCATATTGTGAAAGGGTGATTCTGTAGCTTTTTGTAACTTGCATATTGTAGAACTTGGAGATTTGAGATCCTCTGAATGTAGGAAGCTCCATTCTCTAATTAATAAAATTATTCTCTTGTTTGTGGGTTATTTTATAAGTCTCGGGTTGCACCCTCATCAAATGGTATTAGAGCTGGTTTTCTTGAGCGTCTGAATAGATCATCGATCGTGATGCAGTTCACACCAGGACCATGGTTGTGGGTCGAGGTCAAGAAAGATGCATCCAAGAGTGATGCTTGGTAGGCGTTGTGGTGCCAGAGGTGGTCGAGGCGACATAAATGTTGGTGGAAGAGATGCACTGGCAGCCCTCCAAAGACAGATTGATGCATTACAAGAGTAGTTGAGAAGAGGGTTAAACCTGAGGGAGGAAAGTGAGGATGAAGGAGAGGAAGAAGGTTCAAATGCAGAAGAGGAAGAAGAAGCAATTGATCAAGACCAAATGCGGCTAATAAGGGCCATTTCGAAGATCGAGAAAAGACCCAGAGTAGAAGTCTCCAGTTATTCCAGAATTTTGAACCCAGAAGAGTTGATCGACTGGATCAATGAGCTAGAAGAATATTTTGAGTATGAGGAAATAGAGGACCCAGATCGGGTTAAGTTTGTGAAAATGAAGTTGAAGGGCCATGCGAATATTTGGTGGAAAGAGGTCCAATTGGAAAGAAATCGAAGAGGAAAAGGAAATATCACCAGATGGAATCGCATGGTAGAGAAGCTGAAGAAGCAGTTCATACCAGTGGACTACGAGTTAGATCTGTTGAAGAAATTGCAAGGGTTGAAGCAAGGAAGTAGATCTGTGAAAGAATATACTGAATATTTTCACAAGATAATCATCAGAATGGGCCACACAGAGGCCAATAAGGAGAAGGTAGCCTGATATCTTAATGGGTTACAATCGAGCATTCAGTAGGAGTTAAGCCTAGTCAGAATGAACACCGTTGAGGATGTGTATTAGTTTGCTCTGAAGGTGGAAGAGAAGCTGAACAAAAGATTTGATGGCAAGCAAAAAGGACAAGGAGGTCAAAATGGAAGGGGTAGTGGAAGACCTTCAGGAAGCCGAAATGATGATGAAAAGAAAAGTGAAGATGTGGGTACTAGCCGAAGCCAAAGGAATGACAACTTCTACCGCCCTCGTGATCAAAATAGTAGTGATCAAAGAGGTAGAGGACGAGGGAGATATGGATAAGGATCTGGAAGAGGTGGTTTCAAAGGAATGTGTTTCCAGTGTGGTGAAGAAAGGCATCGAGCCTATGAATGTCCACAACACCAAGGAAGGGCAAACAAAAGGCCAGAAGGTCATGGAAGGGTTGCGCATGCAGATGAAGAGGCCCAGTCTGAACATTCAGATGATGCTGAAAGGGGAGAAGCCCTAGTGATTAGGAGAGCCCTGGTGACTGAGGAAAAGGAACCAGAATAGAGGAAGAATCTTTTTCGCATAAGTTCCAAGTGTGAAGGAAAATATTGTGATGTTATTATTGATGGTGGGAGCACCAATAATCTAGTGTCAGAAGAGATGGTCACAAAGTTGAAGCTGAAGAGGGAAAGGCACCCGCATCCGTATCAGATCGCCTAGTTGTAGAAAGACCACAAAGTTTTGGTCAATGAGCAGTGCCCAGTAAAGTTCAAGATCAGGAGCTACCATGATGAGGTACTCAATGATATCATCCCCATGGATGCATGTCACATTCTGGGGAGGTTGTGGTAGTTCGATAGGCAAGCTATACATGATGGCCATGCAAACACTTATTCCTTAACAAATGATGGGGTTCGTCACAAGTTGAAACCTCTGAAGGAGACCAAAGAAAAGGTATCCAGTAGTGCTATAATTTGTTATGTAGATGGAAGAAAAAAATTTAAGAAGAAGAGGTACTTATGAAGCATGAGCGTGTGTGTATACGTGATTCTAGAAGTGACAGGAGATAGTGAGAAGGTTTCAGGAAAGTTTAAGGATGGATGAGTTTCGGGATATTGTTTACGATAATGTGCACGAGGATTTACCACCAATAATGAAGACGGAGTCATCAAATTGACAGTTCCTTGAGCCAATTTCCAAATAAGGCGCTCATAGAATGACTCTAGCAAAAAATGAGGAGTTGAAAAAACAAGTTCAAAAATTATTGAGAAAGGGTTTGATACGGGAGAGTTTGAGTCCATGTGCAGTACCTGCAGTACTAGCACCAAAGAAGGATGGGGAGTGGAGGATGTTAATAGATTCCTGAGCCATAAACAAGATAACAATCAAGTATAGATTTCCCACCGCCCAGGATGGATGACTTGATGAATTTTGTTTGAGTAAAGGCTTCGATGCTTCTGAATTGATGCGAAGAGTGGATATCACAAATCTAGATTTGAGAGGAGATGAATGGAAGACTGCCTTCAAGACCAAAGAGGGCCTGTATGAGTGGTTAGTCATGCCTTTGGGCTAACCAATGCACCAAGCACATCCATGTGGCTCATGAACGAGGTACTAAAAGAATTTCTGGGAAGTTTTGTTATTGTGTATTTAGATGATATTTTGATTTTTAGTAAGACATTGGATGAGCATATGATGCATATTCAGAGAGCCTTTGAGAAGTTAAGAGAAGAGAAACTGTTGATTAATCTGAAGAAGTGCAGTTTTGTGAAGAGGGAATTAGTGTACTTAGGGTTTGTTGTCTCAGCGGAAGGTCTCAAGATGGACCCAGAGAAGGTGAAGGCTATTCTGGAATGGCCTACCCCAAGAACTGCTACTGAGGTGAGATCTTTCCATGGTTTGGCTAGTTTTTATAGAAAGTTCATTAGAAACTTAAGTAGTATTTGTGGACCCCTAACTAAAACAATGAGAGGGGATAGAAAAGAATTCAAGTGGAGCACTAGAGCAGCAAAAAGTTTTGAAGTAGAAGGTGATAGAGCAACTGCCCAGCCCTCCTAGATTTCAACAAGGTGTTGGTGGATTGTGATGCTAGTGGTTGTGCCATTGGAGCAGTGTTGAGCCAAGAAGGTAAGCCCATTACCTATTTCAGTGAAAAATTAAATGATGCCAAGAGAAAGTATTCTGTATATGATCAGGAATTTTATGCAATAGTTCAAGCATTAAAGAAATGGAGACATTATTTGTTGCGGAAGGAATTTGTTCTATATACTAATCATAAAGCCTTGCAGTACCTAAGTAGTTAGGGAAAATTAAATCAGAGGCATATGAAATGGGTAACGTTTTTGTAGAGTTATACCTTTGTTTTGAAACATAGGGTAGGAAGTCAAATAGGGTTACGGATACTTGTAAGTAGGAGGCATACATTGATGACAAGATGCAGATTAAGTGGTTGAGTTCAATGAACTTAAGACCTTTGTCACGATAGAAGATCCCCGATTTCGTAGAGGCTTGGGAAACCTTATGAAGAATCATTACGTGGATGGACAAGGTGGTTGGATTTCATAATTGAGGATGGCATGTTGTTTAAGGGAAGCTAATTGTGTATTATGAGGAGTTCCATGAGGGAGAACCTGATAAAGGAGAAGCATAGTGGAGGAATGGCAGGACATTTTGGTCAGGATAAGACCATTACCATTATTAGTGAGCATTATTATTGGCCTCAGTTGTCACAGGATGTGAAGAAGTTTGTACAAAGCGGCAGGGTATGTCAGATGGCTAAAGGAGTGAGCCAAAATACAGGCTTATATCAGCCCCGCCACCTATGCCGGAGAGGCCCACCGGGAGGATAAAGTGGACTTTGTTCTTGGTTTGCCAAGGACACAATGAGGAATGATTTAGTCTTTGTGGTGGTTGATAGGTTTTCGAAGATGGAACATTTCATTCCATGTCAGAAGACGATGATGTAGTCCACATTGCTGACTTGTTCTTCAAAGAGGTGGTGAGGCTACATGGCCTTCCAAAGAGTATTGTTTCAGATCATGACAACAAATTTATGGGGTACTTTTGGAGGACCTTGTGGAAGAAGCTGAAAACAGAGTTGAAGTTCAGTTCTGCACACCATCCACAAAAAGATGGGTAGACAAAGGTTGTTAACAGGAGTCTGGGTAACCTACTAAGATGTTTGGTAAGAGATAAACCCAAGGGATGGGACTTGATCTTACCCCAGGAAGAATTTTCTTAAAACAATTTTGTCAACAGAAGTATTGGTAGATCACCATTTCAGATTGTGTATGGAGGTAGCCCCAGAACAGCTCCAGAATTGAGGAAGATGGACCAAGAGAAGAAAATAAGTGTTGAAGCCGTAGATTTTGCAGAACACATCAAGGATATATACATGAGAAGGTAAAAGAACATATTAACAAGATAAATATGTAGTATAAGGATAAGGCAGATCAGAAGAGGAGGTATAAGGAGTTTCAGATTGGTGATGAAGTGATGGTCCACTTGAGGAAAGAAAGGTTTCCAGTGGGAACATATAACAAATTGAAGATGAAGAAGTTTAGTCCCTATAAAATTTTGAAGAGGCATGATTAGGGAATGCATATGAGGTACAGTTTCCAGATGGATTCAACAATTCCCTGTGTTCAACATTTCAGATTTAGAGTATCATGAAGGTGGTATAGAGAGAAGTACCAATGATGGAACAGTGTAGGATTCCAGCACCTACTTGAAAAGGAGGAGATTGAAGAAATCCACGGATAGTCGTGTGGGAAGGAGTATTAGGAATAAAGATATGGGAATATCTTGGTGGAATGGAAACTGTTGAAGATTCATCCTGGTTGCACAAGGCAAAGGTCGACCATTTGGGTTTTCCTCCGCCATCTGAGACGTGATGGGGTAACTTTTCAAATTACCTTGGGTGTCTGATGTAGGAGCATCCAGTGGTGTAAGGGCAATCTTGCATCACCCAAAAATAGTTAAATTTCAATTTTTTGGTTTTTAGATGTTATTACATTTTTGGATACCCTTTTCGCCATAGTGAAATTCCTAATTTATGGTTTTTATTTTCTATTTCTAGGTTGAAAGATATTACAGTTTTAGTTTCCTAGATTTGCACATGAAAATATTTTGAGTTAGATTTGAGGCACTTAGAGTTTCTGGATTGGCCCCAAAACTTGCCAAAATCAGCATAGCTAATTTCAAGCATTTTTTTGACTTCGAGACCTTTCCAACAGTTCAAACAGTTCACGAATCAGAGTCCCGGATCAAAAGTTATGGCCCCGGGAAGTTGGCGCACTTTCTAGAAGATACAATTGCAAATGTTCTTTTAAAATTTGAACTTCAAGTTGTAATTTTTCGGCGCCAAACCGCCTAAACTCAAATTTGAATGTTGTTTTGGCTCCAAACTAAAGAGGAGCTCTATTTATGGGCGTGTTTCTAATTTTTGGGTAACTTTTTGGGGACAAACTCGCATATTGTGAAAGGGTGATTCTGTAGCTTTCTATAACTTGCATGTGTTGTAGAACTTGGGGATTTGAGATCCTCTGCATGTAAGAAGCTCCATTCTCTAATTAATAAAATTATTCTCTTGTTTGTGGATTATTTTCTAAGTCTCGGGCTGTGCCCTCATCACAGGGTAACTTTAGATGAGGGCTGATAGTCTAGGAAGATTCACTAGGGTAACCTAGAAACAACTATGTGATGACACTCTATCTTGAAGCATGTTTGTGGTCTCTTTTGTAGAGTCACCTGTGTTACTCTTATTTCCTCTAGAAGTTTACTTGTGATCATGTAGTTAAGATATTGTCTTGTCGTTATGTGTTGTCAGCCATGTAATGTAATGTCTATTCTTTGTTGTCTGTTTGACTGTTTTGTGGACCTGTCATTATCTCCCAGCATGAAGGGAGTGGACCTTTAGGTACCACGCGGTTGGGAGGAAACCATGCTATTTCCTTCATTGGGACCTCTTACAAATGTTTCTATTCTTGGATAACTTTATTTGTGGAGCAGATTCTTGATTCTTCAGTGTTCATGATGTTGGACGCTGAGCTTACTCGTGAATGAAGCTGACAACGTGATTTATATCCTTCATCCTTATTTTACATTCTCTTGGTGACTATAAGAGAACTTATGTAATGACATTATGATGATTCAAGATTTATTATAATCTCAGTTGATGTAATTTGGTTAAGTATCAAGTGACCTTATAAAGTCTTATGAAAATTGGATCATTCATGAACGTGATATGTTATTAATTTTTATGATTTTGATATTATGATGTGATCATATTTTTTGTATGATTAAGTAACATTGTCTTGGAATCCTTAGAATGTTTGTGTAATCGAATAACTTTAAAAAAAATAAAAATTATTTGGTTAAATTGATTCTTTTTGCTTTGTCCTTTGTATTCCCTAGCAGGGTGTTACATTTGGTTCCCCATCAACATTCATTCTTCATAGTATTCTTCAAATGGAGCTTGTACCAGATATTTATCTTGTAATTTAGACATTATTTGTATTATGTATTTATCCAACATGTATGGGAGGTTTTATTGTATTTCATATATTGTGATCTTGTAATGTATTAAAAGATGATGTATTGTAAATGCACCCTTGTATCCATTTATGATTTATGAGATTTATTATGGTTGTATCATGTGATGAATTTATACTTATACTTATGGATATATAGATGTTACCTTTGTAAATGGATATTGTAATGTTTATGATGGATGTAATATTAGTTATGTTATTTATCCTTATGTGTATCTTTCGTTATGAGTTTTTTATGTGATGTGACCTCGTGTGCCCCAAAGGACTTGATCTTATGATGTTATTGTATAATGTGATTATGGTTAATGGTTCATTATATGTATACTCTGTTTTATTTTATTTTTTAAAAAGTGTGCATTGTTTGGTCCTTTGGGGTTTGCACGACGGGCATTACACCCTCCTTTGAAAATAGAAGAAAAATGGACCACAATTACAAATCATAAAAATAGAAACCAATTTTAGAAATCCTCAAGTAAAAATCTAAATCAATTCTAATAACCCAACAACTAAACTGTAGCTAGGGGAGGTTTCAAACCCTTCTAAGAAGGAAAAACAAGTTATTCCATCTAGCGGTGAGTCTACTTCTAGCCCAATATTCTCTTAAATATTTCCATTGACATCCATTATATCTTCTTAGCTAGAATCTATTCTTAATTCTCTCCCCCTTAATTATCAACAATGTTCTCATAGTCTACCTAGAGTGTTGGAGGAGAGAAAATACATTACAAAAATAAGAAGAAATTCAATTCCCAACATCCAATTAGGTATTTTTTCATTATATTTAAAAATAATAATTACTTTTTATCCCTCCAAGTGTTAAATATTGGTGAGATGCTTTTTGATTCTCATCAATAAATTTAATCTTGTAGAATGTTTGGGTCTCACTAACCTCCCCAATAAATATATAGTGAGGGATGCTTGTTAGAATTATTTAGTTCTAGATGTTCTTTATTCATAGGAGGTTAAACTCTTTATTTTTTTTCCACTACTTTCCATGTTTATTGGAAAAGTAAATCTTTTTTCTAATAACAATCATAATATTTTTCATGAAGAAATTGCCACCTTTATCTATCCTAGGTGGCTTCAAAATTTTATCAACCACAGTTTTTGACCCCATAAACTATGTAATCTAGGCATTCTTAAATGTCAAGAATCAATTTCAATACTATATATTTATGCTTTCAATGATATTTTCAGGGGTCCTTATTTTTACAAAAAAAACTTGATTTATTTCCTACCACAACTTGGGCCATGTGTAAAGACATTAATTTGGTCAAAATGGAATATGATAAAGATAAGAGGTATAAAAATCAAGAGATCATGGAGATAAAAAATAAGCATAATGGACACTGCAATTATTGTATTTAGTTGACCAAAATGTACAAATGAGGAAGCCTTGCATATATAGGCAAGGAAGAGGCAATCTACCTATCATGTACATTGACAAATACCCCATGATGTGTCACAAATGAGTAGACATGTGTTCTATAGGTGTCAACATTTGGATCACTTTTAATGTGAAAACCAACAACCTATTTGACCAAGTCATCAACCTTGGTGAAAAGTGATGAATGACTACAAAAGTAACCTTTGAGGTGAGATGGAAATTCTTCCAAAATCAAAAGGTAGCACATAAGGTTTATCAAACAACTTGGTAACCTCAAGAGGCCTAAAAGGTTGCACATTTAGTTAGACAAGATGTTGTCTAAGCTCAACCTAAGTACACTTAAGTATACTGAATAGATAATTTATTCACTCTAATAAGAGGGAGGTGTAGCAGTTTTATTGTAATAAATTAATCTAGCACAAAGAACTTAAATCTTTTGATAATACCATTCACGTAATATTCTATGATGAGTCAATAAGTCCCAAACTATTTAGGTTATATTTTTACAACTATTTATAACTAGAAATTATAAATAGAAAAATAAAACACTCAATTACAAGTTGAAATATCTAGTTATAAAGAACAACTTAAAATGCATCTCTAGGCAATGAAAAATAGAAACTAATTTCAATGGAAATAGAGAGCACTAATCTTAAAGAATATTTTTTAGCTCTTTTGAAAAATCATCCATGGGAACCAATGTGTGGCACAAATTTCCTCATTTCACATTATTGTTCAATGTAAACATGAAACAAAAAACACGGAATATTTATAACTTATTCCTACATACACAAAAATGTAAATGATAAATTTATCAAGAACAAGAAATAACTTTTATGGTTGAAATGATTATAAAAGTAGCTATTAAAATGAAAAGAGAATAAAAAAGAGAAGTTTGAAAGATAAACCGAATTAATTTTATCTTCATAACTAATAACCTACATATTCAAAGGAAAGAGAAGATTTGTTTTGTTTGCTTGAGGGCTTGCATTAGTCAAAACTCTATTTTGGTATTTTTGCCTCCATGGCAACCATGATTTTTGAATAATATTTGAAGAAATACAAATATGTAAGGTTCAAAATCAAAATTCAATAGCTTGAGATAGAAATGATTTAATGAAAATATGTTAACACTTGATATTTCCAAATACTAACATAAAATGAGAGATAAAAGAAAAAGGGAACAAGAAAATAGAAAGAAATCACTTGTAATCTTTTGAAAAACCTTCAAGAGAATATCTGTTTCTTCAAGGTTGTTATTTTGCACAGTTCTATGAAAGTGATAATTGAATAGCTTCAATAAAGTATCATGAAAAGTAAGAAAAACTTATTTTGTAATCAAATGGAAGAACTACTTAAAAACTTATGAGACTTGAATATGTGAGAAAATTAACTTCTTCTTTTTTCAAAATAGTAGGCCAAGTTTATTTTACTCAATGTGACTATATGAAGGATAATTGCATCCCAATTTTTCTTTTTGAAAGGTAATGATCCAATGGCTACTAGAATCACAAATTCTTGTAGGACACTAGCATGCCATATAGACATATGTTTAGAGCACTCCCATTCCAAAAAAATGGACTCCATAAATTGGGAACACCATAAATAATTTAGAAATAAAGAATTCAAGTGTTAAGATTTTAAAATTAAACATAATTTTATATATTAGAGTGCCAAATAGAGAATAATATGCAATTTAAATTACAATATTATGCAATTTATGGCACTATAATATTATATACATAATAAATTGAGTATTTATTATACTAATATGGGTTGTTTCCATAATCATTTCATTAGTATACGTAGAAATATTTTTTGGATGGAATTAATAGAATCTTTAAATTCTTGAATCATGTTATGATTTATGCATAATAATTTTTCACCTTTACAAATTATTTTTGACTTCCCATGGATCCCTTGCTAGATTTAACTTTGTTTGATCATAGTTTTGTCAAGTTCAAAATTCAATGGCAAGTGGGTATGCCTCATGGTTGAAAATATTAAATTTTTTATTACTTCTCTACTAACTCATTAACTCTTGTTGGCCCACATTAAATGGATGTAAAACATATAATCCAAGTATTTTCTAACAACTGGCTATATTTCTATGTCAAATAGACCTATCTAGAATACATTCTACATCTATGAGTTCTAGTTGGCCATTTTTTAATTTCATAAAAATGAGGCCACAACCTCAAATATTCAATAGGATACTACAAATCTTGAAGTTCACCATTTATCTCATATATTATAGGTTATGGTTCCCAAGCTTTGCCACTATAAGTAAAATTTTAATAAGTATTCAACTAAAAGTGCTCAAGTTAAAGCTAGATTGTATTAGCTTAAAGTTGGGGATCGAGCCTCTAAAGAGTTCTTGCAAGCTCTCAAAGATCATCACACTTCACATAGTACTAAATATATCAAAGATGGGTGGAATTTTCTTAAGGAATTTATTAATATTATTCAATATTATATCAACACATTATAAGAAAGTTTTAAAAATATAGCAATATTTTCCTAAATATGACCTCACCTTCCAAGAGTTCCTCAAGGTTGTTCGCTCCCGAATTTCCTTTACTCATTTTTCTATGATCAATTGATCCATGTGTATGATCTCAAAGAAGTGGGACCCATACCATGGCCAATGACAAGGCCACTAATTGTGGTGGTTTCCCTTGTGAATTTTATAAGGCCCTTTTGGATTGTGTTGGTGGATAACTACATAAATTTTATCTTAAAGCCTTCCATTCTTAAAAAAAGGGAAATAGAATTCCACCTTTTGGGAGATGGCATTGGACCTATTTCACACATTAACTCATTAGGAAACTAGACCCATCAACCAAGTGACTTGATTGAGAAATGACTAGTGGATTCCTATTGTAATTGGATGTGGGTTCACCATTAAACAATTCCTTGAAAGATGAAATTGAATTAGTGAACTTTTTAGTGACTAATATTCACCAATTGGCTAGTAGCTGAAATTTTAGAATCTAAAATTGGCTAATAGTTCAAGCTATATCATGAATTGAATTTTTGGGGGTGACCCTTTAGTGAAGTGGTGGGGCTTCTTTCCTATAGGGCCAACAACCAAGGTTCAAACCCCATAGGGTCTTTCCCCACCACATCAAAAATTGAGACTATTTGACCTTGGCGTTAAGGGGAGACCCTTTGGTGAAATGGTGGGGCTTCTTTCCTATAGATCCAACAACCAAAGTATCATACCCTTAATATCATACAATTTAAGGGCTGACCCTTTGATGAAGTGGTAGGGCTTCTTGCTTGTAGGGCCAACAACCAAGGTTCAAACCCCACGGGGTCTTTCCCTATCGCATCAAAAATTGAGACTATTTGACCTTGGTGTTAAGGGGAGAGACTTTGGTGAAATGGTGGGGCTTATTTCCTATAGATCCAACAACCAAAGGCTCATACCCTTAATATCATACAATTTTTAAATTTTGATTAGTTATTTTTAGTTGGGTGATGATGAGCGGGAGAGGCGGGAATCCAAGTTTGAGTTTGAGTTTAGGAGAAGGTGCTTCAGAGGGTGAAGGGAATGTAGAGGATGACAATTATCCTAATGGTGTTTTGCTTCGGTAGGAAGATCTTCTTCCTCTTGTAGTCTGGGTGGTTGTTGGATGGGTTTTTGAGTCTCAACTACCACAAGAGGCTTGTTGTTTCTCTTGTAGCTTGTAGGAATTTGAGGGAGTACATTGGGTTTGATGCTATGTGCTGGGGTCATGGATTTTGGTATTTTCTCCCGTGGAGGATTTTTTTGTTGGGGATGTTAGGTTTGGGATGTTCTATGAGATAATTTTGTTTCCATTGAATCTACCTTATTTGGTGTATATTGAGGACCTTGACTTGCATCATCTCTGTAACGCCTCATCTTGTGAACCCCTAAGGACAACTAAAACAATAATTAGCACACAATTTTTTTCTTAAAATGTAAACATACATGAAATGCATATTAAGTTATGACATTAAATTCATTTAAACAAAACCACTAACACTTACATCCCTTGGGGTACACACGGTGACATTACAAAACTTAATCCAATACAAGAATGATATCAATCAAAATCCAAGAGAATAACCCATTATAAAATGTATGATTACAATAATGGCACATACATTAAAATTCATCAATAAGAACTAGCCACTTAAGTAAACACAACATATAAAAGATTAACTCAACCTTAATAATGATAAAAATACTATCATCACTTGAACTTAATGGAGCATATTTCCACGGGTACAACACATTAATAAACAACTGCTAAGGATCAATATCTACACAAAGTTTACCACAGATAAAATGATATATCACATCCTTTTTATTACATTACAATGTTCAAGTATGACAAGGATACAAAAGCATTTCCCAACATGAATGGAAACCATATATCAAGATAGCATGATACAACTAAACAAATGAATACAAGGTATCATAACTGGCTCCAAGTCGGATACTCTTTTGGATTCACCGCAAGTAACAAAAATCCACACCTCTCGATCCTTAACTAGGGACCCAATGGGGTTCTTAGCACATTCTACCTAACCACGTGGGTTCGAAGAGCCACCCCCCGTGCTAAGGAGATGACAAGAAAGAATTCTCGACCAAGATCATCCAATAGAGAACAAAAAGACTCAATGCCATACAAGAGTAACAAGAAACACAAGGATAATCACAACATCAATAAACCACAACTATTAATAGGACATCCAAACATGACATCAATAAATCACTTCATAACAATGATAAACCACTTCCAAAACATGTTATAATAAATCATTTAACATAACAATATTCACTTTGGAAAATGACAACAATAAGTCACAAAACATATCATCAATAAATATAAGGTCATAATATGAATGGACCACTTCCAAAGGCTTGCAAAGATAACAAATCACAAGGGATGCTAGGGAGAGTGTCATCACATAGTCCTACATGGTTTATCTTGGCCCTTCCTCCAAGCGCCAACTTCTCCTGACTACCTAAGGCGCTGTCACCCATCTATTGTTATCCTGACCCTTCCTCTCCTACCTAAGGTGTCGACCCCATAGGGTGACTCATGCGGAGCCATTAACCTCTCATGAGGATGAGGTAATGACCTTACCAACCATGACCTTCTCGGTCCACCATTAGTCTGCTAAAGCCCTAATGGATAGATGAGGCATCCATATTTATCTTATTAATGTTTTTGATAAAGGGTAAAACGGGTTTTACAATGACCCGAAACCACAAAGTTTACAACAAAAAAGATAAGAAAGAAAATTCCAACAAAAACAAATAGCTGCACAAAAGGTAAAAACCAGAACAAACAGCAGCCATCCTCATTAATGTTATTAATAGCATTTATCTTATTAATGTTATTACTACCCATCCCCCCAATTATTAATTAATTTTTCACTTTTTAATCTAACTCTTGTGTAGGTTATCTTTGCCCTTCCTCCTATTTGAGGTTCCGACCCCCACGAAGAGCCACTCTCCCTAGAGACCCAAAACATAAACCAAAATCCAAGGGGTTGTACCAAGACTTGCAAAGCATTGAAACTCAAAACTGAAACACATGCGAGGCTTATACCATCTTTCCAATAGCCACATACATAATCGCCCATGAAATCGGGTACTACCCATACTTAAACTCAAAATAACAATTATGATCAAAATCTTGGCAAGGATCAAATCAATGAAGAATCATTATGAAACAAAAATTACCCTTGCCTCTGGAAGATTTCCTTAACCATTTGATACAAAAAGCTCCCTCCTTTAAACAATAACCAAAATCAACTCAAATCAAAATCAACCACAATAAATCAAAATATTCTCGATATCAAACAATTGTGAAACAATAGTAATCAACCGATTCAAAATTCAATTCCAAAATCAACCCAATGAATCAACACAACAAATAATCAAGATCAACTTAGATCTCTAAATTGCACACATAATTCATCACAAATTTTGATGGATAAGATCTCAAATCAAAACAGCCAAGAATTCACCACTTAGGGTAAAACCAAAACCATATGGGCTCCCAACGAATAGCAACACAAATTAAATGAAAGAATATCCCCAACTCAAAATCAACTCAAGAAAAGTCACAACGAAAGGATTCATTAAGATCATCCATTAGTCTGTCATGAACCTAATGAAATTAAATCACTTTCGTAACCAAGAAATCCCCAAAAGAGGACACATCAAAATGGAATATCAAATTAATGTACGTATACCCTACAATCACTAAAGAACAATCAACATACAACTACAATTTATCTATTCACTCAATAAAATTAAAAGCAACTAAAGAAGTTATCTGAACATATTTCCTAAATATTCCAATAATTACTTAAAATCATCTTTTATGTTCTACTAAGGACCAAGCATAATAAATTCCAAAGTATATTTAAAGTCATCAATACATTCTTCTAAAAATAATTTATTAGGGAGCATTTCAATAATTAAATACATTCTATTTAACTATCAAAATAAAATCATTAATTGACAGACACTAAGCTATCCAAAAATATATTTATACATAAAAATTTCACCTTTAATTTCACATTCAAATATCCATTTCAAGGTACTCTCAAAATGATTAGATAATCTTTTAATAATACTTATCTCATTAAATCTTTTATTAACTATCTAAGATACACTTTCACTAACAAATTGGAAGCAATAAACTACAAGAACATAGAAGATGTTAGGAGGAACTATTTAGAAATTCATAACTTTACACAAATTCCATTTAATTTATTCTTCCCTAAGATTGATTATTAATAAAATAGCGCCATAATCATTACTAATTCTATAATAATCAGCTATGGAAGAATAACACCATATAGTTCCCTATTTAAGACAAAGAAAAACAAGTAAATGTATTCATGGACACCCACCTATATAAATATAATTAAATAGAATGTTGTTTGTAATATCATAATCATACTCTTATTGTGAAAAATATACATTTACACACATTTCTACTCGACAATAAAATGCTATTTGTTTACATACAAAAGAACCAACTTAGATTCTTTTCGATTCTATACAAACATAGCTAATGTGTATATAAATATCCTATAAAAGTACATCGATTTTATTTTTTTAGAATAAGAAAGAACACTCCCTAAATAACCATAGATAGCTCTTGAACCAAATTAGGGAGGCATAATACACCCAAACAAGATAGACAACCTGAAAGATAACGACTGGCATAGCATTACAGATTCAACAATTCCTCTAAAGAATTCATAATAATCGTATCTACAAGGATACCATTTCATTGCGAACTAATATCAAATTTTAAAACAAGAGGATGGAACTACAAAGCTACCATGTTCAATTAGCCAGAGTGGCTTCCAAAGGCAGCGACGGTAGGGAGGAAGAGGAGGGATTGTCGGCGTAGCTAGGTGGAGGTGATTTACATAGAAAAAGAGTGATGAAGGATAGATGAACCAAGAGATACCATGACATAGTTGGATTGGACGCTATAAATTGGCATAAGCATCTTGTGTAGGAACCTGATCACACCCACAACTACGAGAGAGGTAAGCAAGTTGGTTGATTTGGCAGCTGTTACAACATTGTTACCTTTTGATAAAAGCAAGCTAGTTATTTCAATAGCTTCGTTAGAGAGATTAAGAGTGTAACCTCTGCCAATGGATCTTAATAATATTCTAAAGATAAGACATCATGCAGTGAAGATTTAGCCCATAGTTTAAAAAGGAAAGTTTAATTAAACACAACCTATAACATATCTATTTAAATCCCTAGACAGAAATAAACTTTTTTTAATCATCATACTGTATGCACAATTACATGTACTAAACACAAAATACAGTTTTGAGTGCAAAAAATCTAATTATAGAAGGATCACATCTAAAAAAAATATACAGATATTTATCTATATATTCAAATATCAACCATAACTCTTATGCAATGAAATGTATATACAATCTCAGCCAAACCTATTACAGTCTAAGAAAATTATATGTACTGATTTCCAAACCAACTTAATCGGCCTCCATAGAACTCACAACATCTTACCTAATGAAGGACGAAAATCAAGCACAAGGATCTAAACGCCAAAATATACAAATCTAATTATCTACAGTCCAGTTATGAATCTGAAAGGTTTAAGTTCTAGAGAATAAAATTTATATAGTCACCCTTATTGCATTACCTACAGAGTTTATCATTAGGTACACAAAGTATATTATGCAGCGACAATGCTATATAATTTCTAGTGCCATCTATTTTATCAATACTCATAAAAAGAATCATGCAAACGCCTTGAACTTAGATGAAAGTAACCTTGCACTATTAGCTACAGTGCACTAGGGCACGTACAAGATATGCCTAAGTGTTTTAAGAGTTTAGAACGAAAGATGACATTAACGATCACGTATGCAAGAAGGGAGAACCTTTGATCACCAGCAACGAGGCCAGCCTTAGATTGATAAGGGTCTAACCCTAGCAGATTTGATTGGCTATGCATAAATTGATTCTTGATAATGATTCAATAAACAAGGCTACTATATTTCATTCCCATTTCATACATATATGGTTCAATATTTACTAATGATCTGAAGAAATAAGGAGTGGAGATATAATAATCTGAAAGTGAATATTAAGGGAAGCCACAATTTTAAAGTTAAAATTTTGTACCTAGGCCTGGGACGATTCAATGAAACTGGATGATTTTCTTATCAGGAAATGAAACGTCGGCTCAGATTGCAGGATTGGATCAAATCATCCTTCTGTCCAAGAATTCAAAACCATGTTCCCTGTCATCTACCATGAAAGATCGTTCTTCTACGCGAGCCAACCCCCCACCATCCACTCACTGAAATTTTTCCTTCCCTTCATTAATTGCAGAGAAAAAAAATTTCTTTTCCAAACCCCAATTAACTACCCCCTTTCAAAATCAAAAACTTCCTCCATTTAACCTCCCCCTCCAAAGGATAAGCTTCCGAAAACCAAAAATCAAGTAAGTTTCTCCGATTTTTGACAAGTTTCCAATTAAAAATTAGTTTGAAGCCTCGCATGGCTCGTATCCCTCTTTTTCTATATTTTTCTTGATTTTAAGATCAATTCAAAATTTTATCTTCTATTATTTATTTGAAATTACTTTATTTTTTCCCTATATTTAAATATTGATCTACTCAAAGAAAAAAATGACATTATCAATAACTATACTTTAAATCAATACTCTTTATAACACAAATTAATTCATTTAATTGGTAATAAACCTTTTATTTTCTATTTCACAAGATTTATTAATTATCATTTAATTCCATATTACATTATAACGAATTCTTACTTTAGTTTTCTAATTCAACAAATTCATTTTGAATATTATAGTTACCACATAGATCGATACAACAAACAACAAAATCATCATAACATTACTAAACCAATAACACTAAAAACGACATGACCACCCAGTAACAACTTACTTGAATGACAATGACAATTGCAACAAAGGGGCACTACAATCTCTTTTCTTTTTATTTCTCTCTCATTGAGATTCACCTTTGGAGAGATATTGGGGTGTTATGGTGGAGGTCGTCTACCTTGTTTCTGGCTTTGCCTCATTCCTGTGGTAGTTTGGTTAGGGTCTTGCCTTCTTCTCTGTGGGCACTAGTTTGTGTTGGGCCACCCGTGTGGTCTTCTTATGAGTTGATTATGGTTGGGGTGAGTCTTTTGGCTCTTTTTTATTCGATGCTTGCTATGTTGTTGCTCTATTTTGGTTCCTCTATGCAAAGTATTTTTTTTTTTGGGGAAACTTCTTGTCTTTGGTGGTATGCGTCCCTATTCTTGGTGGGGAGTTTTTTTTGGTTTCCTTGGAGCCTTGTGGTGGGTGTTGAACCCTAAGTGGTGTTCATTTCTCTTCTTTTTCTTGGGGCACAAGTTTTATGCACCCTTTTTTTTCTTGGTTTTTGCTTTGGCTTCTTGCAGAAGGTTGTCTATAGGTGGCGGCTTCCATTGTTCTCCTTTAGCCTCTTCTAGTGTTTATTGTTTCTTCAAAGGATGAGGTTGTTGGAGTTTCTCGTCATGGTAATTTGCTTGGTCATGTTATATTGGATGGGCTTCTTGTTGCTTAGCAAGGTGGTGTTGGACTCTCTCCAAGATATTGTTTGGTTATTGTTGGTTGGGTGGTAAACCCACAAAAGTGGTTTACAATTCGAATGAGAAAGGAAAACTAACAAAAAATGACTCCATTCCAAAAAAAATCATTCTTGGGGTTTGAACAAACTCATTGCTTCAAATCAACGAAAAGACGGTTTTCTCAAACCTAGGTTCAAGCAAACCCATTAAATGCATCTTGCCAAAAAAGCACATGCAAACCCCTTTTTGAAAGAGGGTTTGAATGAAATCCCTGGGGGTTCACTCGAACCTCCCTGGTTTGAGCAAACGCCCCTTTTCCCTAATCCTTGCTCTCTACCACCAAAAAAAGTTAGAAAATTATCCCTTTGAAGCTCAGGTTGAGCATGAAAATGGAGGAGACTTCACAAATCCAACTAGAATTAGGCAGTCCTCAAAACAAGCTATCCAACAACTATAATTTTAATATGTTTTGGTTTTATTCTCTATTTTTTTTTTTAGTTTTATTAAACATAGTTTTCTCACCAAAAAATGAAGCTCTTTGTTCTACACATGTGGAAAAATAGAAGATTATTAATTTATTTTTTTTTAAATATGAATGCACTAGATATTGAAGTCCTTGATCCAACAAAAAAAATTCAATACATACAAAAAAGTTATGCATTATACATTCCATCTATGTCTAAACTGTAATTGGTTTGACTTAGAAAATTGATTAAGGAAAAAATATTTAATAAAACACTATCTAACCAAGTGGAAGCACTAGATATTAGAGTTACAAATCTAAATTCAAAAGAATTAGAATTTTATCCTTCATGGAAAAAAAGTTATGAATTATACGGTGGATGTCAATCCTTAAAAATGTTATTTTCTGAAGAAAAAAAGTTCTTGGGGGAGATGGATAAAGAGGTACAATCTGATTCCAAATTTTTTGAAAAAAATATATTTAGAATCTAAAGAAAAAATTTCACAAAACTCTAGTTTGCAGCATCTTCAAATTCCTCACAGTTTAGCCGCTATAGGTTCTTGAAAGTGAAGATTTAGTTAGAGAAAATTATTTCAGTCTCCAATTTGGCCAAAAATTGTAAACCACTATTGTGGGATTACCCTGGGTTATGCTCTTTTTTTCTCTTTGGAACCAATTGTGTGAGCTCGTTGAGGAGGTATTTGCTTCTTCCTTCTAGTACTTCGTGGTTGTGCTAGTAAGGGATTTTAGGTCAACCCTTCCTACTGAACCTGCTTACTATTCGATTCTTCAACCGATGTCTCTTATAAAGGGGGAGATTACTCCTTTTGAGGTGGAGTGTAGGTTTCTATTGAGGCTGAGATTGTTTGGAATGGAGAGTCATGGATCTAGTGGTAAGGGTTTTCATTTCATCCTCTCCTATAGAGGGGATCCCTCTATTTTAGAGGTGGAGGTTGGGTTGGAAAATTGAGCGTTTTTGTGTTGCAAGAAGGTAGTTGCTTCACAGTTTTCTACTCTATTTTCCAAAACCCCTATTGAGGTAGGGTGTTTGGTTTTATTGGTTCTTTTTAGAATCAAGGTTTGGCTAGTCTTCTACATCAATATGCTTTTTGTTTTCTTGGGTTTAAGGTCCTTGAAAAATTTGGTTAAGGGTTTAAGGTCCCTTAAAAACCTGTGTGTTTAAGGTCCGATGTAAAACCTAGTTGTTTGTGGTTTTGGACTATTTTCCCTTGTTGTTCCTTTGTGCAGTATTGTCCTATTATATTTGTAATGTTGCTACTAATTGGTAGCTGATGGTATATGGTTTATCTTTGATGCAACATATTTTTCTTGGATAGGGTTATGGGTCCCTTAAAAACCATTATGTAATGGGTTTTGGGTCCCATCAAAACCCGTTTTTCCCCATAATAAAAAACATGACTTGAATCACCACCTTCTTACAAAATTTTATTAGTCTTATTTAAATGGCCAAAGAATTTATTTTACAGAAAATTTTAACTCAAAAATTTACCATAATATTTGATACATGATTAGATTAGATTCACCTAAATTTTATAAATTATAGTAAAAATCTATATTAATTCACTAATAGTATATCATAATTACTAGTTGCTTTAGGACCATATCTCTAATCTTTAATTTCTACCATTGATTTAAAATATAATCTAATGGCCCTTGTTGTATTCCACAAGGTAAATTGTACCCGCGATCTGTAATGCTCATGGGGCCCACAATTTTGGGTCTCATGAGAATTATAGAGGGTGGGTAGATTTTACCTCACATAGTACAATGAGGGTTGTTAGATAAATGATCCAAAATTAATTGAGCCCCATGAGAATTATAGATCATGGGTACATTTTACCTTGCAGAATACAATGAGGGCCATTATATTATATTTTTAAACAATGGTAGCAAGTAAATATTATAGTCTACCCCTTAAACCCATCCATAATTTCCACCCGTGGGCCCCTACATTTCCATGATAAATATTTCTAGATTAGATGGATTCACTATCATAATTAATGTATTTTCCTATTATTTTTCAAGATTCGCCAAAATTTTCTACAAATTTTTAGTGATGTGAACAAATTGCCAATAAAAATAATATTTTTTTCAGAAAAGAGAAATATTTTCCAATAGAAATTAATATTTTTTCCTTAAAAAATGAAATATTCGCCAGCATTTTATATCATTTTTTCAGGGGGGTTTCTTAAAGTTATCACCGAATTGAATGCTCCATGCAAATTCACTATATGACCTAGTAATTTTAAAGCATTAAGCAAGATTGATAAACTGAAATCAAATAGTAAAGTACTTGGTAGAATGGTGGAGTCAAAAAAAGGTTTGTAACTCTAAAAATCTACTTTCTGAAGTATAGTGGGACTAATATGCTAGGTTTGGCATATGAGTCCTACTGCAAGGTTTTTGGGAAGAATCTAGAATCTTTTGATGATTGATCTAGATATGTAGAAAGATGGAAAAAAGGGGTATACTGGTCTAACTAATATGCCAAGTCTGGCATATGAGTCTTGTTGTTAGGGTTTGAATGATACTTCTATATCCTCTAGTGATCTTCTGTAGCTTCCTTCCCATCTAATCTTAAATTTTGAAATTTTGAATTCTTTCCTGTAGGTGAGCTTCTATGAAGATGACAACTTCTTGAAAACTTTGATAAATTTTCCTTCAAAGGATCTTCAATCTCTAATTCACCTAGATCTACAAGCACACATTAAGAGAGAAAAAAAATTGGTTAGGGGATGGTGTTTTTCCTTGGTCAAACCCCATTTTGGTAATTAAAACTTGAAATAAAATAGAAAAGAATGAATGAATGATGAATGAACAAATGAATTGTTGCAACTCACCAAAACCTTGAGATGAAGGCTAGAAACTTGTGTGAAATAGCCTTAATGGATGTGGATCTTGACTCTTGATTGAATGCTTAAAGATTTGTCTTGAATGCTTACTTGAATCATGAAACCTACATCACAAATTTTAGTTCACAAACACACATGATGCATGAAGACTTTGACATGATGGTTGAATCTTGAATGTAGCTCCATGTTCTTGATGAATTTCTCTTGAATGCTCTTGAATGCTCTTGAAGGCTCTTAGATTGATTGCTAGGAGAAACTTAATGAAATGACCTTATATTTATACTCGTTTATTCTTAATTTACCAAAATTACAACACTACAAGACGAAATTCAAAAATTAAAACTTCGGATAATAAAATACCACCAAGAATTTGAATTAAAATAGATCTTAAGTTAAAGTAGGACTCATATTCAAAATGGGGCATATGATTCATAGAGGTTTAAACTCAGGACACATACTTCAAGAAGTGTTATGTTCAATGTGACATTTGAAATTAGGGCCTGAGACCTAGGGAAGAGCCATATGGCCAGATGGGTGTATGGGTCCTAGATCCCTAAATCTAGAACACAGCCAAAAATATTAAATTATACTTTTCCATTTATTACATGTCAGGATTATCCTTAGAAAAATGCATTTAATTAGACTTGTGGACGCAAAATAGGACCAATTAAGGAATAAATAATCCAAGTTTTAATGAGGACCCAAACAAGTGTGAAAATGTAAAGGGACACTCAATTCCAAATGTAATATTTAGGAAAACTTATTAAGAGGTGTAGACACATAAAAAAACCTAGGTTCTCGAGTTGCATTTTTCTATGTCAAACATCCTCCTCACATAATTAAATCATTTGAATATGTCCCAATACCATAATTTCTAATTATTCCTCCATGATTATTTAAATAAATAATTTACATTCATTTATTTAAATACGTCACTAATCAATCCTTATTCTCTCCAATTATTTAATAACATGACCATTTATCCTTCAATTAAATAAACTAATATATTTAACCCACTTTCCATCCCACCAAATAAATAATTAAAACAATTATTTATTGTCTTTTGTCTCATTCTCATTTATGAATTAAAGGTCATTATTTAATTCATAAGTCAACTTTCCTCCATAAATTAAATAATTTCTATTATTCCAATTAACTTTTTTTCTCCACCATTGATTTAATTGCTTTCAATTAAATCTCAACCCTTCATTTCAAGGCTTGCCCTAACTTTGACCTAATGTTTCCCTAACCCTAATGCTCCTCATCACATTGAATCATAGTCGTTGATCTTAGAGCTTCACCAACTTTTAATTCTAGCCATCCATTCTCAATTTGGAATTCTTTAAAAGGCTCTCTCTCTCAACCATTTAAACATAGACATAGAGTTATTTTCAGCATGCTTGAGAACTTCAATACTTGAGTACTCATACTACTTCAATAACTTGCTTGTCCTGATCATAGGCTATGGTTGTGCTTCAAATCTAAGGGAAATCATACAATTTACAACAAGATGGAGAAGGGTAATAGAGGTCATTCAAGGGAGGCTTAAAGATCAAGTTCAATGTTTCAGTATTTTCATGTTTCTTGCTTTCCATTGTGATCTATTATTGATAGGGATTTAATTTATTTTATGCTATTTGAAATATAACTTGAAAATTTCTCCCTAATACTTTGGTGAACCCAACAAGCTTTTTATCAAATGTGTCTAATGTATTTCTAGTAAAATTATGGCTTTTGGAAAAAAAATGTTCTGATACAGATTGCAAATTGCATTTAATATATTTCTTGTTTCTCACCTATAATTGGTTGGCGTGGTACCTAGTTTTGATTCTAGTTTTGATTGTGTAAAGAATGTATGAATTTAATTTTTCTGATGGTTGCAAATGACTTATTAGAATCTTATTACAAAAAAATTTGGAAGTGATAAAATATTTCAAGCATTCCAAACACATTCACACAGTCTTCAAATGAAATGCACAATAAAAATTCTTTGTTATTGTGACTTCAAGAATCTTTTTAATGCAAAGATTTCCTTTCAGTCTCTAATTGCAAGACTTTCGATTTGTTTCCATTTGCAGGTTATGTAAGGGATTTCTTTAGAGGATTTCAAGCCATAGGACCTTGGTGCATGTTCAACTATGTTCTTGAAAGGATCATGCTCATGAGGCATTCATTAAGGAACCGTCGTGAAGCCTTTCTATTGCTGGTGTCCATCATGTCCACCAAAGAAGAGGACAACAAGTTGCTATGTTTTTTTTCCTTGAGCGGTAGCACATCAGGCAAGTGCACAATGAGATAAGTGAACACCTTCTAGTCCTCTACTGGAAGTGTGATGCTCAAAGGGACCATGACCACAGGCAACAGCCTCAACACCAAATACGCATTTGGGGCAAGCTACTTTGGAGTACATCATATGTGTTTATCGACTCACAATGAGGAATTTTAGTGCCTACACAGGAGGTTGCAACTTCCACTTTGGGTTTAGATTTGGCTTGGTTGGTTTTCAACAACATGTGTTTTGTTTTAGAAGTATTCAATTAATTTTCTTTAGTTTGAAAATAGACTTCACTCCAGGTGTGAAATTTTATGCTCTAATCTCTATTGGCACTAGTTTATAATCTTTAGGTGACATCCATGACCATGTTTGCATCTGAGGCCAACCCATTCATTTGTTTCCACCTACATTTGCAATGATATCTCTTGTTGCTACACAAGGGTGAACGAGTGAGTGAAGGAATAATAATATCCTGTTAATGTGTTGGAATTTGTTTGATTTCTATGTGATCCTTGATTTCATTCAAGTCGCCATTGCCGCCTTCTATATTCTTGCTCATTGGAAGCCATCTTTGCTCAATATTTATGTGCTCAACACACACCTTTTGCACAGAGGATTTATGTAGCTAATATTTTGTTGAACACCAAGAGTGCATTTAATCTATGTCAAAAATTGGATGAATGTGAAGTACATTCATTAAAATTAGGTTGTTGAGAACGATGTTTGGTCAGCTATGAGCAATTGGCAGTTGGTGGAACCAACAAGAAGAAAATTTAATGCAGGGATTATGATGCTATTGGTTTTAGTTTTTTTTTTTTTTTTTGCTATTGGTTTTAGTTTTTTTTTTTTGCTATTGGTTTTAGTTACAACCACAATCTTCTTCAGTAGTAGTGAACTTTCACTTCTTTAATTCAACAAGCTTTTGGAAACAATTTTATTTAGCTTTATTTAATTTTCTTTATATTTTTAAGTTTTATTTAGATGTTACCTTTTATTAATTAAATTCAATTAATTTAGAGTTATATTTTCAATTAAATTTTAATTAGGTGTAGATATTTATACATTTTTATTTAATTAAATTTTAATTAGATATAGATTAGTTTTAATTTTTAATTTGGATTTTAATTAGATTTATATTTTTACTTTAGTTAGATTTTAATTTAACTAGATTTTCTTTTAATTAGCTTGTAGATTGTTAATTAAATTTTTTAATTAAATTTTAGATCTAGATTTTCAACCTTAATTAGATTTTAATTTTTTAGTCTAGCTTTAGATTTTTAGATTTTGAGACTAGATTAATGTTTGTCTATTAATTATCATTATCTAGAGACTAATGTCATTTTCTTTCTTTCTAGTCTAATTGTGATTTTGGTGACTAATATTTGACTTTTCTTTTTGTAGGTTTGAATGATCAGATTTGAAAATTCAAACACTAAACTTTCACTTGTCGAAGATTGGACGTCAAAACTACTAATTGTGTTTTGTAGGGCTTTTGCTTTAGTTTGCTTTATCTTGAGTTCCTTTCTCACATAGACTGATTAGTGGGCCTAAAAAGAACTTGAGTGCTTGATTTGACATCATAAGTAGGTTTAAAATTTACTAGTGCTTGCATTGTCTTCTGGTTTTCATTTTGTTTCTAGGTGCCTATGTTTTTATCTCGCACCATTTGACGATATTGAGAGCTAGAAACACTTTTAGAAATTTTGTATAACCACCCAAATAATTGGATTTTGGAATTAAAATGAACATTATGTGAGTGTGATGCAAAGGTGTTTGCGTATGCACTCCCCTTCTACTTCATGCGACCTTGGGTGATCAAAGACAACATATGTCTTGTTTTTTTTACCTTTAGAGGGGCTTTCCTTGAAAGAGGGAATGACTCCAATAGGTTTTTCACTCGGGTTGGTATGTAAAAGTATAAGACTAAACTATCAACTCCTCATGCTATGCAGGACTTAGTCGTTCAATGTCATTTGAAATAGGGTACCTACCTTTTCTTTTAAAGGTATAAGATCCCCTAGGGGAGTGATTAAAACCTTAAGTGGCTTGTTGGATGCTCGCAAGGTGCCATGTCTCAGAGTATTCGCTAGAACCCTTTGTTTTTTAGAAGCCTCACCTTTCAGTTGTTGCTTGGTATAGTGTTGGGTACAGTATCATGCTTCAAGATATTCACTACTGACTCCCTTGAGTAGATATAGCAAATTCCTCTTTGGAAAATTCGAAGTTGGTGAGCCCAAGAAGTGAGTACATCGTAAGGGGAAGATTTTGCCACCAAACTTCTAAGCTGTCCTCTCTCGAGAAGGAGAGGTGTTCAACATTGATTTAGGGTATTTCAATGAGCTGTACCAAGTATACAATCCCTTTCCAATTAGGTTGTGCAAAGTGTTTTCAAAGTGTTTGTCAAGATCAAACTCAAAAAACATTATGTCTGCTTGTGTTTTATGTGTGTCTCTCAAACAAACAAGAAAACAAGCAAAGCAACACTTCACAAAATTACACCACACAATGTTCATTTTCAAACCAAACTGTCAAAATTAGGTCAAACTCTTGCCAAAATTAGGTCAAACTCTTGAGATCCATTTTTAGACCAACTTCTTGTTGTATTCTTGTTTAAAACCAGAAACTTGCTCAATTCTCCTGGAATATCATCACTCCATTATTAGGTCACCATTTTAGGTACCTTAGCATCCTCATTACTTGCATACCAAAATAGCACATTAGGCCATTTCAAACTTTTAGGCATGATACCTTGTGGATTTTAGGATAGAATAACTCTCAATACCTTGGCACACATCATTGCTTCAAAAAAAGATTGTCTTTTGACCAAGTCACTTTTGAACTTAGTCCTTTATCATTTTGGTGATAATTTCCTATTCACAAGTCTCATTGGGAAACTCACTTTGTCACTCTTTTCAATTGTCCTAGAAAAAGGTCATTTGAGAATCGTAGTTGAAACATTGGTTTACCCTTGGATATTTAGTGATCCTATTCTTACATCTTTCAAAAGTGTTTAAGCCCTCAAGTTCCCTATAGGCATCCATCCCTAGTAGTCATCTGCATCCTTCATGTAACACAAAATTTTAGACTTAAAAGAGCATTATTCATGAAATCCAACATTATCATTATCATTTTTAGTCTTGTTACATACATTAGACATCTGCCATCCCTAAACTACAAAAATACCAAAACAAATAGTTACACTACTTTTAGGCATACCTTATTTCAAAAAAAGAAAACCAAAAACATAGTCTTCGTCTTATAGCATCCACCATCATTCTGGGAAAGCCTTATATGGTTGAAACTAGATTGCAAAAGAAATGTCGAGCAATGGATCTCTTTCATGATGATGAGGACCTTTACAATTACACTAGCACTCTCAACCTTGACAATACCACTAATGATCCTCACAACAATATCAACCTTGATAGTCATGACCATGTCAACTCGGGGTCTACATCTTATCAACAACCAAAGACACATAATCCTTTTGAACAATTCCTTGTTAAGACAAATATGGAAATATGTTCATAGAAGAAGTAGAGTCTACCATAGAAAATCCTGATGTTGCCTCTCTTGTGGATAGAATTATCATGTTGGATCCTCAACAATTTTTGGCCAAACTATTACATGGAGTTAAACTAACTCAAGGATTTGATTTCAATACTTTACGCACAATTTCACCCAAGGACAACACACAAACAAGCGAAGGAAAATCTACACCACAACTTACAATTTAAATATCCATTGGAACAACAAGCCCAAATACTACAATTACCAACAATTCATCCATATTTGTGACACAATCTATGTCATAGCCCATAACACAAACCACATCACAACCATTATTCATAGCACAACTATTTTGCTCAAGATTTACTCCCTTTGGGTCATCATCTCAGGCTATAGGGGCATCCACCTCTAATATCTTTGGTAGACCTAAGGTGAGATGGGTTCTCATTCAAGGACCTCAATCAAACACAAATACAATATCACAAGTACCTCAATCAAACACGAACACCATTTCCCAAGGTCCTCATATCAATACAAACACCTTGCAAGGACAAACCACAAACACCCCACATTGTCAAAATACATGATGGAACTTCAAATTTCTGCTCGTTATGTTCCATTCATGCCCTGCCTTATGTCATTGGTCTTTCATGGTGTTGAAAATTTCTTAGGGTTGGGGTTTTACCTTTGCCTACATTGTAAAACCCTAATGTTAACTTTACACCTGGGGTGGGATCTATTTTGCTATTACTTTTGGAAGGTTTTTAAAAGAACTTATGCCCCATCGTTTTGTTTAGGCTGGGTCCTTTTGCTTTTAATGTTTTATTTCCTTCATGGGATTTTATTTTCCCTAAGTCTTGGATGACTCTGTGCTTCATCGTTTTATAACAATTTATGTCATTGTTTACCATCCGCCTAGTAATGCCCCCCTCATCCTTTTAATAAATGTTTTATTTTGCAGAGGAATCAAATTCGCGCTATGGTTGATCAATTGCCTTTAGATATCAGTGGTTGCCCCCCATTGCATGATCAGGAATTGCAAGATCTTTATTGATCACGATATCATGGGCAGGTGCCACGTGCCCTTTCTGAAGGATGAAATTCACGTGACCATTGATGTCCTACCATTTTATCTCAGCTGCTCCCCACCATTCTGTGATGACCCCACCACGCTACTTTGGTCGATTGCGATATTGTGGGCGGGCGCCACGTATCCTGTCTAGAGAGGCCGATGGGGATAAAGTTTGAGTGACCATCAATCAAATATTGTTAAGATCAATGATCTGCCACCATCACATGATCTAAAGTTGTAGGATCTTTACTGATCACGATATCATGGGCAGGCACCATGTGTCTCATCTAGTGGAGCTGAAGGAACAATGAAATACTTTAACCCGATTTTAATATGTTATGTTGTAGGTTACTAACATGCTTGTGCGATGCACATGCTTAAAATCTACGGAGATGTTATGATCTTAGTGGAAAATATGCTTGACAGTTAATGCTAAGGTTGCCAACTGTGCTGAAGGAATGAGATCACCACTGCTCAAGATCAACAGTCGCCCGCCATCACGTGATCCAAAGTTGCAAGATCTTTACAAATTACGATATCATGGGAGACCACCACGTGGACTTCCTTGGTAGCATATGGTATGGTGACTGCTCCTTATTTTCCATGTTGGAGATTGTGTCAGCTTATTTTGAAGATGGCATTTCGATCATTTGATCTAACTGGAGGATCGACAACTAGAATTTAAACATGCATCAAATATGGTTGGAGCCATTCATGCAGTGCACAAGTGAGCTTTAATGGAAAATGAGACACTTACTGGCACAATTTGATCAACATTAAATGAATTCTCCTATTTTATTTATATCACAAAGCATTCGAGTATTTTGCGGAGCAGTCTTAGAGCCGAAGGAAAAATTGTGAGTCTCTACAGCCAGAATTTGGGATTTCTGTGAACAAAGCCATGAGTTTATTTTTTGTGCCTCCCAGTCATTTTGCACTTGAATATGGGAAAATATTTACTATGCTTGTCATTGAGCTTGTTGATGGATGTGTTAAGGATATAGTTTAATTATAGCTGTGAGAAATTGTAGTGTTTTGTTCTGTAATTTTCTATCTCTGGTTAGTCCTATCTATTTGAAGTATAACATTGTAAAGAAGCCCTAGTTTTTCTAAAATGGCACCACCCAAGCAACATTTTGGCCAAATTGACAATTTGAAAAGAAACCTATACAATGATTTCCTGGATCAGTTTCCCTTGTCAACAAATGATAGGAGGAAGGGATTGGTCTTAATGCGAGGGAAAATCATGGGGGAAGGGTTAGTATACAATTGCTCCAATATAGCCATTGCTAGGGTTCCTCTCACAGGTTTGGAAATGTTTATATTGTGGTATGGATAGAGGAATTTTCCTCACCCCTTTTCAAATGGTTGGATGTATGATTTCAAAAAGTTAGTGGTACCAAATGCGTTCCCTGATGTAGACCTGCTTAGGGAAGTGGCTGCAAGATATGAACCTGTCACACAAGTAATCAAAGATAATGATGGAGGTGTCTTGCTGAGTATTAAAAAAGATGATATCCAATAGATTTTTGACTTGAGTGAACTGAGTGAAGATTTGGTTCCTATCAATCTTGAGGAAATGAAGCAAGAATATGCAAAGTTGAAGTCTCTTTTTAGTTCTAAGTTGCTGCCACCTCATTTGGCTAGGGTAGGAGGTTCAAGATTTCATATCAGCCCTAGTCACTAGGAACCTTTTAGATTAAATTGTTTTGCAAATCATTTCCTAGCCACTGTCTATTCATTGTGTCAAACTTTGGGTTTCAGTCTTGGTGCAGTGATGCCCATCGCATACATGTTCATGGGGGTGCAAATACAACACCCTAACTTCTATGTGACATATGACTTTGCTTCTTTCTTGGATGAGAGGATACATGAAGGGTTGTCAAAGTTGCAAAAAAATGATACCGACACTCAATTATTTTGGTATTCTATGTTGATGCATATGTTCTTGTTCAAGAAAATGAATTTCTTCTCTGAAAGGATGAAATTAAGGAAATTAGTTGATGGTGAAAGATTGCTAGTATAGATATGGGCTGTAGATTTATCTTGCAATAAGGAAAGTACCAATTATGTGAAATTTGATAATTGATTTTCTTCTTGATTGAGGGCTAGATTGATGGTGAATGTACCTAGGATCCTTGAGGAATTGCATGATTTCCTCAGGAAAAGGGCAAGAACCCAAAATTAAAATTTTTCTATAACTGGGGTGAAATTATCCCATACCCAATCAGCACTATTTTGAGAGTATATGGTTTTCCAGGAGCCCCTCATATACTGTCGTGCAATGTGCCACCAAGGGTGGGGTTTGCAGAAGTTATGTGGCAAATAGGTTGTGTCCATGAAGACAACCTCACTCGGAGGGGTAAGGGAACATTTTTCCCTGATTATACAGTGGTGTCTGATTTTGCTTTTTTGAAAGGAGGATGGGTGCATTTTGATAAATTCTTTCAAGATTACCATTTGAATTATTGTCCAAAGTAGCAATATGATCCTAAGGGTTTCTTTGCTCTTTTCAGACAAAGAATAAAAGCTAGAAAATTTGTGCATTAGTTCAATTTTGTTGAGGATTTGATCGGAAATGAATTTGATCTATATAGGCAGGAGTTGAACAAGGAGAAATGGATAGATTATGATAAGAAATTACATATTGTGCAAAAAATGGATCCCAAGTATGATCCATTGTTGGAGTTTAGTCCATACCATAAGAAAATTGATTTTCTGATGGAGAACTTCAAAGAGACTATGGGCACTTTGAGAACCAAAAAGGTAAACTTAGAACTGAGTCTAGGTATATAGGAACAAGGTGCCAGACCAATTGAAACTAGGCCAGCATACCAGCCTACAGAAAGGTGGCCCATTTACATGAGGAAAAAATGATAGCAGCAATGATGAAGAAGAAGTGGATAGAAAATGAAAGCAAATAATGGAGGTGCCTCCACAACCAGGTCCAAAATTCAAAGTGCCTGGGGCAATCAAAATCATTGATTTAGAATCATCACCAGAAGACAATCCCCCATCACCACCATCTGAGCCAAGCCCTAAGATACAAAGAATTGCTCAACAACATGAGAATTTGATGGATGAAATTATTGTTACTGATCAGGACATGCAGGTTGGTAAGCCTTCCCCTCCTAGATTAGCTGAATTGGTTTTATCTGATTTAGCTATGAAAGGAAAAAGTGTACAAGATGCAAGAATGGAAGCATGCAAGGAGTTTCTAGTTGACAATACATTTGTAAAAACTCCTATATTCTTGCAATTAGTATGGAGGATTAAATTTGAAGAGTATCAAGATAAATGTAAGAGGAGAAGAGAACTAAGACCTGATAGGTCAGACTAGGAGAATGATGAGGAGGTGAAAGTTGAATTGATGGAAGAATTTAAGAACATCACCCCTGAAGAGGGAAGGAAACTACTGAGTCAGGCTGGTGTATTGATTCTGCCTAAATGGGATATTGCATATGCTGTAGCATTTAATGCTATTCTAAATTCCAAGCATCCCTTGCTAGACTCTGAAGAAGAATTCAAGGGAGCACTTCAAGACTCTGCTTTTAGTGAAGAGTATGAAACCTTGGCAATTTGGGCATTTTCCCCACTAGGGAGAAAACCAGATGTTTTTGATATTAATCCAAATTTTAGAGGAGCATTAATAATAAAGAGACCTTTAGAGACCTCAACTAGTGAGGCCACTAATTTGAATGTGAATGTGGCCAGATTGGCCCAAAAGACTATTGAAAGGGAGGAGGCTGAAAAGAACAGCCTAATGGAAAAGTATAACCTCTTGATTGAGGAATACAACAAGATGCAGCAAAATAATGTTTAGTTGCAGACTGAGGTGGAAAGGTTTAAGTATAAATAGATTGGGGAGACATCAAGTGCTTCGGGAACAAGTACATTACCTTCCCTAGCAAGGTCAGTGCCTCTTACTTCTCCAATTGTTTCCACACCAAGGTCTCCCAGTTATAATCCTTCTTTCACCCCTTCTCAAGAGGAAATTGATGAAGAAACAAAGTGCTCTGTGGATCCTACAAAGAAGTAGCTCTTACAAATAATTGATGAATTACAAGAATCTTTAAAAGTAAGTGAGGAGGGATCTCTTTTAAAGCACAAGGAGATTGTTACTACTGTTTTGAGGCATTTAGCTAAAAAAAATTGATAGTAAATTACTATCTATACATTTTTTATATTCTTTGTTGTTAGATGCAATAAAGAATATTGATAGGGATCAGGACGAAGTGATACCATTGATTGAAAATTGGACCCCTAGGGCCAGTGATTTGGATGTCATGTATAAGACCTCAAGGTTTGATACAAATAATAGGCCCCAATCATTAAATCCTACTCAAATATTAGATAAGTCATTGCAGGGTTTTTAGACCCTACCAGATGATTTGAGTAGGAAGATTAGGGAGTTGGTGAAGAATTTCAATGATTGGGGTAACACATTGTTACCTGATATAGTTGATGAGTAGGGGAAAATCAAGTCACTCTAGCAATGGTAGGGTCAAGCAAGTAAAGTCATCGATGATCAAATTAAATTAATTTGTGATGACTCAAATTATGATTTGCTGGCGAGTTGTATGGATAAGATTATTAGTGCCGACTCTTTTTTGGAATCTTTTGAAAGGGATGCAAACCATGTAGCAGTAAAGTACACACCTTGTAATGCCAAGGTGAATGAGGTAATTAATTTTGACTGGTTGACTAATGAAGAATACTAGAAATGGGTAACTAAATATTTGACTGAGGAAGAATAAAATAATGAACTACTAATAGGTGGAAGATCATATGTTGTGGTTACAATGGTTCTATTTTTTCTTCCATGGCGGTCTTGGCACAGGTTTCTTGTGGTTTTTTGTTGCTACATCAACTTTCCTCAGCTGACATGATGAACAAGAATATTCTCCAGGGTGATGGTTGTTGTAACCATTTTTGGAATATCACCAGGTGCTCCAATTGGTTGGTGACATGTGTACTTTCTGACCTAATTCTTGTTTTCTCCTTCATTCTCTATAAGAAGGATTTCAAGGCTAGAAGTACGGGTTAGCAATTTAGATAATTTTTGGTCGAGTCTAGGTGAAGTTGCAGAGAAAATTGTAAAGTCTAATGGTTTTAGAGAGAAATGCAATTTAGGTTTTCAATCATTCTATAATAGGTTTTGAGTTCATGGGGATTTAATGTTGTATAATAGTACTAGCATTTGAGTGGAAATGATAAATTCAAGCTCATGTATCTCCATTGTACATGCATATCTGAACTTTGAATAAAATAAATAAGGTTTGTTTTATCCATCTCACTATTGTGGTGTGTATGATTCTATTTTAGCTTTAATTCAAGGAATTAATTAAAATGCTTGAATAGGATTGTAGGAAAATGTGTTTTGTATAAGGATTTGATAAGTAGTATTGAGTTAGAATACATATTGATGATATTACAATGCAATGTCATCAAGGATTTCATATGTTATGTGTTAAATCTATCATATACCCTTAGATGCTTTTGAATTTGACTCCTCCAATGTATAAATGGCACTGATCTAAGTTGTAATTATCCATATGATTTAGTATTTTTTTGTCTTTTCCTAGAGCTTGCTACAAATTGTAAATCAATGACTATCTTATACTATGGATTGTGTTGTAGTTATCTCATACTCCAGATAGTTGATATTGTCGAGGAATAGCCAATTCTATTTGATATTATCCTATCATGTTGAGCTATGAAGTGATATTATCTTCTATTGTTAATGTCGTTTATAATAATGGTGCAGAGGTTATAAACACATTAACAGATCACACTCCTGGGTCTTGCAGAGCCTGAAGTGTACGCTCAGGCCTTTTAAAGTCCTCGTCAGTTGGTCCAGGTCCTTTGAGTTGCCTTTGATTGGAATTGGAAATTCCATAGGTAGATTAGAAAGCAAACCTGGTTACATTGTAAAATGCAACCAACAAAATGGCGACTCCACTGGGGAACTAATTTTAATAGTTCTTGTCAATGTCTCGGTTGTCCATTTTTCATAAAATTTTCATAGTATTTCTGTGATTTGAAGGTTGAGCCTAAAATTTTATTTTAAGTTTGTCCACTTCTTCTATTTTCATAAGTGTTAAGAGTTATGTTGTAAATTACTTTTGTGTGTTGTTAGTACAAGGTTCCAAAGGTTTTTATATTCCACCACGTGTCTTTAGGTATTTGGTATTCCCAAGAAAATTGGGTGGTGACTCTGAAGTCTCTACACCAGTGTGCATTTTATTGTGAAAGGTTTATTATAACTAGAAAGAACTTTTGGACAAGTACAAAGAATGAAGAACACTAGGTCATTCATGAAGAGTCATCGAGAATAGAAATTGGAAGGTTAACTTCCCAAAGTGAAGAAGGGCTAGATAAAGAAAAGGACAGAATCTAGTAATGTTGCTCTCGCATCACATGACTTTGTACACCAAGGTACAAGTAAGCTTTTACACCCTATCCCTGAGAATCTTGAAGAAGTGTCTAGAAATTATGAGTCAGACAGTGGTGGATTTTTTGATTCATTATTTGATACACCGATTCAAGAAGATGTGACATGTCAGAATAAAGGGCTTGTTAGTGTCAAATATGTTGAAAAGAGAAGAGACAGGAGTAGAAGTCGAACCCATCATAGAGAATGCACCAGTGATGTGCCTCCTCCTCCTGCTAAAAATGATGTAAACCCTTTATTGTCTGAACATGTACTGGAAGAGGCAAATCTAATAGACCTAGATGATACATCAAGTTCTAATGTGACTTTTCTTGACCCTAATGATGTTTTTTGAGACATTAATTCTTTGAGGTGGGAAATCCAAAAGCAAGTTGAGCTCAGGAAGAAGAGAGAAAAAGAAAGAGAAGCAGAGTTGAGGAATGATGTGATTGAAAGGGATAGGTTGATGAGACAGTTGGAAACAATGAAACTCCTAAACCAAGATGAACCTAAACCAAGTGTTGAGGGTCCGGTTGTACAAAAGATTGCTAATAAGGAAGAAAAACCTGTGTCTAAAGAAAACCCTAGAGCTCCTAGCGAGGATAAGGGAAAACCCAAACCTGTCGACCCAAAACCCTCAAATCATGTTAAGTCTCAACCCAGTAATACAAACCCTAAGCTTGTCTTGGTTAAGGGAAAACCAAAGGTTGAGGGGATTAAAATAAAAGAGAAGGTGACTCCCCATTCCACTCAAAAAGATATCCAACCACATGTGTCATTTCAAATAGAATCTACCTTAGAAAAGGCTAGGAAGGAGAGTGAAGCTCTGGCAGAAGAGTTGGAGATAACAGAAATTGAGGCTAGGAATGAAAAAATGAAGAGGAAAATAAGTTTTCTAAAGATGTAAAACATGGATGAGGCTACACAAGCTGCAACCTTATCAAATCACTAAGATGTTTTAAAGGGTGGTCCTAAAACTAATCCAGACCCCACCATAAATAATTCTAACCTAAAGACTCATGCAAATAGGTCTATAAATCCAAATCAGGATGGTTCTAGAGTACAAGATTTAGGGTTTGGTGTTGATCCTCAGATGAATGAAGGATTATTTCAATGACAACCTATACAGTTAGAAAGGTATAGGCCATTATTATTCGATGGTATCCTTGGTTATCCAAATCCCATCCCTGTTGACTTGAGAGAAAAGATGAATAAGTTTACTAGCAGTAATTATGTAACAATAGAGGAACACTTGAAAGATTGTATGGATATGCTAAATGATTATGAGGTAGAACATGAAGATGTTGTAATGAAATTATTTGTACAATCTCTGGTAGAAGATGCAAGGGATTGGTATAGAGCTCTACCTAATGCTAGTATTGGTCCATGGGATGAGTTTGAGAAATGTTTCAAGGAGCAGTATGGTGATAAAACTAATGCTAGTTTTATGTTAAATGAATTTAATGACATCAAGAAGTCATTGAATGAGCCTATGATAGAGTTTAATTTAAGATTTCAAAAAGAAATGTATAAATTGTTTTAGGTTTTGAGGGTTGATGAAAATGTTTGTTTAGCTACATATTTCAATGCTTTTGATGCTAAAATGGCATATCTCCTCAGAGATAAGGACCCTCAAACTATGAGGGATGCATTTAGGGTGGCTATAAATATTGAGAGTAATAGAAGAGCTTCTGGGAAGTATAGTAGGAGAGAAGAACCTACACTTTTGAAAAATCCTAAGAATAAGACTAAGAAGGTTTTGGTTGCAAAGCCTAAGGATGATGAAAAATGGGAAAAGGTTTACAATGCTCTGAAAGAAATAAAGCAAACTATTGCTAAGCAAGAGAAGGGTATAGGAAATGAAAAGAAATCCTATAATAAAAATGTTAGGCCACTCAGATTACAAAATTATCCTTATAATACAAATTGGAAAGATGGAAAACCAATCTTGCCTAGCCAAAAGCCTAAAAATGGTCAGCATACACCAGACCCCTTGCAGAAACATTCAGTGAATATAGTACCAGATAGACCATGGTGTGAAGTGTGTGAACATCCACATGATCAAAATTACTGTGGTGTTTCTCAATTGCTTGTTGCTGAGGAAATAGAGGAGGATGCTCATGAGCATACATCACAATATGAGCAGGATAATATAGATGTTTGTATGGCTAGATCATACATTGATGAAGCAGAATGTTCTTCTGATGATGAAATACATGAAGCTAATGTGGATAATCAAAGGTGGAAAAGTGAGATGTATCATCAACAGGTCTTTTTTGATGAGGAAGATGATTTTGATCATAATGCTTGCAATATGGAGTGGGCTGAAGATTCAATGTCCTTAAGGAGACTGTTAGAAGAAGAGATTACAAGATTGACTACAAAAATGGATGCTCAAATGAGAATTTCACTTCAATTGAGAAATAGAACTGTGGGTGGTGAACAGGGTAAACCTGCTGGCATGTTTATTAAAGAAAAAAAGGACAAAAACAAAGGTATTAAGGTTAACAGCAAAAAGGATGTTGTAAAATTCAAAGAAGTTAAGAATGATAAGGTTTGGACTAAAAATAATGAAACCCCAAAGCCTCAAGAAGATGTCACTTAGTCATTGGTGAAGACCAAGGTGATTATAAAGGTAGTTGAACCTGTTGCAGAAGATATGAAGAAAAAGAAGTTAAGAGGAAGTAATCAGCAAGAGAAAAAGGAAAATTATGAACATATGATGTCTAATATGCCTAAATATACACCTATAGATATTTTTCATGTGCTTTCTCAGGTTAAAGTAACTGTACCTTTGTTAGAAATGATGATAATAAATGAACACAAAGAAAAGACAATATCCTTGATCACAGATGTTGCTGGTAATAAGACTAAACAAGGAAGTGGTAAAGAAGTGAAGGATAAAGAGAAAGAAAAGGAAGTGGAGGGAATTGTGTCACAAATTCCCCTTGTGTATTTAGGAAATTCTATTAACATGTGCCTTGAAAACATAACCCCTTTTTTCTTAAATGTGGATATAAATGGGAAAACTTTAAGGAACTATATGATATATTCAGGGGCATCAAATAATGTTATTCCAATCAAAATAATGGAGGCAATGGGCTTGACAGTAGATACTGCTCAAGGTAAATTCTATGCTATGGATTCAAGAGAAGTGCTAATTATTGGAACTATCAAAGCATTGCCTTATAAATTGACTCAGTACCCTGAAAAAGATTTAGTCATGACTGTATTAGTCGTAGACATCCCACCTCATTTTGGGATGCTTTTGTCAAGAAAATGGAGTGCATCAATGGGGAGTAACATGCAATGTGATTTGTCATTTGCTACTTTCTCTATTGATGGTAAGGATGTTAAAATTGAAAAAGAATCAAAAGTACCTCATATGATTGAGCATGGCCCGATTGAAAATATGACATGTTTTATTCACAGTGGTATAGATGAATTCAGGGTTGAGGAATTTCCTAGCAATTGTGATAAGCCCACTGCATTGATTGATACAGAAATAAAACAATTGTCGGAATCTGATGATTTGTGGACTATGTATTTTGATGGTGCAAGTTGAAAGGAAGGCTCTAGTGCAGGTGTCTTGTTATGATCACCAAGTGGAAAGACATTCAGGATCTCTTTCACTCTGTTATTTGAATGCCCAAATAATGTGACAGAGTATGAAGCCTTGTTACTAGGATTGAGATTGGCTGAAAACCATGGGATCAAGAAGCTCAAGGTGTAGGCATCCATTAAAATCTGCAAACACTAAACTTCATATAGGAGTTAGTATTTCACAAATCTATCAAAATGCCTCTATGAAATATCTTGCGAATGTTTCCAAATGCAATACAAATGATAATAGAAAACTAAAAGCATTATGAAAACAATAACAAGTTACCTATTCCATAGTGGATTGGTGTCACATGTGTTAGTGACCCTTTCCCAATCCTTGATCAAAGCTCAAGATGATGTAAATGCAATGGAGATGATGGGAAAGATGAGATCTCAAATTAAGAGAGTAACCTTGCATAAAAGTTGTGGAGGATTTGCTCAAAGTTGAAGATTCTATTTAAGGATTTTCAAAATGCTAAGTGTTGAAGAGAGACCAATGTGGGACTAAGATTGGACAAATGAAAGAAGGAAACTTGTCAAGTGGTGATTGGTTGATGTATGTGCAAGATTTGGGAAGAGTGCCCATGAGAGGGAAAATTTGAATTCAAATTTTGCAATGAATGTTGAGTTTGACCTTTGGAAGGGGACATGTAAGAGACATGTAAGGCCTCATAAATGCTCTGTTGGGTGTACATGTCCACTTGGGGGGAGATTCAAACTTGGAGAATATTCTCCCTTTATGCCAAGTTGAAAATAAATATTTTGACAAATCAATTAAATGCAATTTCATGTGCAAGTGGCCAAATCTAGAGAATGCAAGTGGGTGGGATTAGCATTTAATCATGGTTAGATTAAATTAATGATGATTAGGATGGTTTGACTTTCATGACTTAAATGTTTGATTTATTTAAATCAGAAAAGGATGGAAAATGATTTGGGGATTTAATTAAATAAAGGGCTTGATTTATTTAATTAAAAGGAGGGTGATGGGATCAAGTTGATTTATTTGATTTAAACTGATGACTTTAGGAGATTGATAAATAAACTTGATTTATTTTCTGAATGGATGAATATGACCTAGTTGAATGCATTATGTCAATTTGATGTCTCTACACAAGGAAATTGGGGATTCTAAGCTTGTGGTTTCCCAAGTTAGGTCCAAGTTTGTATCAAAGAACAAGAGGTTGAAATAGTATAGGAATGTTGTTTGGGATGAATTGGAGAGCTTTGATGCATTTGGCATAGGATGGATGGAAAGAGGTCAAAAAAAAGTGGCAGACCTATTAGCCAACATTGCATTAAAACCAGATGATCAATATGACTTATGCTGGAATTTCAAAGGTTTAGGTTCAAACTAGGCCATCTATCCCTGATAATATAAAGAATTGGAAAGTTTTTGATAATGATGATGATATATTAAGGTTTTTGAATTGTGTGGTAGAGTATGAAAATCATGAAATTGAATTTGGAGCTTTTGTTGAAAATGTTGATGGTAAGGATACTATATTTGGAAATGAGGTCATTCAATTAAAGACAAACATAATTCCCAAGGGTCTAGTTGTACTAGAAAGAGTGTTTGATAATGAAGACAAGACAAAGGCTAATCACATTGCTTCCCATCTTGATGACTTGGAAGAGATAAATCTTGGAACATAAGCATCCCCAAAGAAGGTGTTTATTGGAAAGAAAATGTCATCAAAGGTGAGAAGGATGCTAATTGACTTATTAAGGAAGTTTAGGCATGTGTTTGCATGGTCTTATGATGATCTTAAGGAATACAAGGAGGATCTTTTCCAACATGAGATTCCTTTGCATGATGATGCCAAGCCATTCAGACAAAAGCAAAGGCCTATTAATCCCACCTTGGCCCCCAAAATGCAAGAAGAATTAATGAAACTAAGGGATGCAGGAATCATCAAGCCAATTAGACATTCATCCTGGGTATCAAACTTGGTATTAGTAAGGAAGAAAAATTGAGACATTAGATTATGTGTCGATTTCAGAAATTTGAATGTCTTCATTAAAAGACAATTATCTATTAACCAATATGGAAGCCATGTTGCAAAGGGTGACAAGTTGTGAATTAATGTCTATGATTAATGGCTTTTTTGGTTATAACCAACTTATGGTCAAAGATTCTGAGCAGTTCAAGACAACTTTCACCACACCATGGGGAATGTATGTTTATGTAAGAATGCCATTTCGTCTAACAAATGCAGGGGCTACTTTTCAAAGAGCCATGGATGTGGTGTTCTCATATTTCATTAACTTGTTTTTGGTGATCTACCAAGATGACTTGACAACATATTCTAAAAAGGAAGAGGATCATTGTGAGCATCTAGAGAAGATATCCATTAGAGCCCTAGAGTACGGTATTTCTTTGAATCCAAAGAAATGTGTTTTCGAAGTACTAGAAGGAAAATTATTGGGACATATAGTTTCCAAGGATGGAGTAAAAATTGATCCAAAGAGGGTAATTGCAATTGATAAAGTTCCACAACCCTAAAATTTCAAATGAATACAATCTTTCTTTGGACAAATAAACTTCTTAAGGAGGTTTGTGACAAATTTTGTTGAGATAGTTCACCCTATTTCCAAAATGCTCAAGAAAGGAGCCAAGGTTGAATGGGATAAGGAGTCTGTGTAGGATTTCCAAACCATTAAGCAAGAAATAAAAGAGGATCCTATGTTAAGAACCCCTAATTTTTCCAAACCTTTACAAAAAATTTCATTTGCTTCTTTCCACACAATTGTAGTTGTGTTGTTGCAAAAGAATGCAGAAGGTTTTGAATAGCCTATAGCCTTTTTCAGCAAATATTTACAAGTTGCAGAGCTTAAGTATGATATAAATGAAAAACAAGCATATGCACTGGTAAAAGTAGTAAAGGATTTTAGGCCTTATTTGATGGGAGCTACATTAATTGCTTATGTTCCTAGTGCTATTGTTATGGACATTTTCACACAACAGGAAGTGTCAGGAAGAAGATTTAGGTGGATAAATAGGATCCACGAATTTAATATCGAGGTCCAGATTACCAAACTGGTGAGAGGATAAGGATTGGCCAAGCTTATGGCCCAAAGTAATCTAGAAGAAAATCAGATAAACGTGCTAGAAGATGAAAATAGATCACACATATGTGATATGGAGCATTTAGAATGGTATAGAGATATGATATATTATTTGCAAAAAATGAAATGTCTTGACAACTTGAGTGAAAATGGAAAAAATGATATTGAAGTTACATGCTATCAAATATGTTATTGTAGATGGAAAGCTCTGGTGGAGAAATGGAGAAGGTGTCATGCTACAGTGTGTTGACCAAGATCAAGTAAAAGAACTTTTGAGTGAGATGCATGGTGGAGTTTGTGGAGGAAATTATATGGCTAAACCAACTACACATAAGATAATGAGGGCTGAATTTTGGTGGCCTATAGTTTTTAAGGATGCACACCAACTAGTGAAGACATGTGATGCTTGTCAACATTTCTTTGGTAAGTTAAAGTGTTCTAGTAACATGCCTCTAAAACCAGTTATAGTACAAGCTCCATTCTAGTAGTGGGGTATTGATTTTGTAGGAGAGATAGAATGTAAATCTAGTGGAGGCCACTCATGGATATTGGTGGGTACTGATTATTTTACCAAGTGAGTGGAAGCAATTCCAACAAAGAAAGCCACTAGTAAAGTAGTAATTGACTTCTTGATGAGCAACATACTGACTAGATTTGGGTGTCTAGAAAGGATTGTATCAGATAATGCAATGTGTTTTAGATCTGTGAATTACATAGAATTATGTTAGAAGCATGGCATCCAAATTTGTTATTCATCACAATATCACCCATAGGGGAATGGAAAGGAAAAATCAAGCAATAAAAGCTTGATGAAGATCATTAAAAGAATCTTAGATCAGAATAAAAAGGCTTGGGATACTAAGTTGAGATTAGCAGTCTGGGCAGATAGGGTAACTGTGAAGAAGGCAATAGGTTGTGCCCCATTTGACTTAGTTAATGAGATAAATTCTAGGTTTCCCCAAAACAACTTAATGGAAATGTATAATATTTTCCAGGTATATGATAATGAAATTGATGATGAGATGCAATTGAGAGTGGAAGCTCTTATAGGATTAGATGAAACTAGGAGGGAGGCTCAAAAGAAAAATACAAAGTTGCAGTTGCAAGTAAAGAATTTGTATGACAAGAGGGCAACTGTTAGGAGTTTCAAAGATGGCGATTTGGTTTTAATGTGGAATTCTAGACTGGAAGATAAAGGGAAACATGGGAAATTTGATGCAATCTTGTTGGGTCTATTTTTTATTAATGGTAAGTGGGGTGAAGATTCATACTTCCTCCAAGATATGACATGGGTATTCTTGAATTTCCAGTTCATGGATAGTTCTTGAAGTTATACTTCACATGAAGTATTCTTTTCCATGAATAGTAGTTTAGGTTTGTATATTTTGTATATATTTTGTACATAGTTTGGGTTGTTTTGTCCAAACAATCCCTTTTTGGTTGTTTGTGCATCTTGGTCTACTTCACCTAAGATTATGAATTCTCTCTTCATTCGAGTGGAATGAATGTCCCCAACTAGAGCCACTAAAGGAACTCCAAATTTTTGCTCCTTATGTTCCATTCCTACCCTGCCTTATGTCACTCATCTTTCATGGTGTTGAAAATTTCTTAGGGTTTGGGTTTTAGCTTTGCCTACATTGTAAAACCCTAATGTTTACTTTACACCTGGGGTGGGATCTATTTTGCTATTATTTTTGGAAGGTTTTAAAACAACTTCTGTCCCATTGTTTCGTCTAGGCTGGGTCCTTTTGCTTTGAATGTTTTATTTCCTTCGTGGGATTTTATTTTCCCTAAGTCTTGGATGACCTCGTGCTTCATCGTTTTAAAACAACTTATGTCATCATTTACCATCCGAATAGTGATTCCGCCCTCATCCTTTTAATAAATATTTTATTTTGCAAAGGGATCAAATTCATGCTACCGTTGATTAATTTCCTTCAGATATCAATGGTTTCCCACCATCGCATGATTGGGAATTGCAGTATCTTTATTGATCATGATATCACGGGCGGGCACCACGTGCCCTTTCTGAAAGATGAAATTCACGCAACCATTGATGTCTTGCCATTTGATCTCAACCGCTCCTTGTCATCCCGCGATGACCCCACCATGTTGCTTTGGTCGATTGTGATATCGTAGGTGAGCACCATGTGTCCTATCTGGAGAGGCCGATAGGGATAAAGTTTGAGTGACCATTGATCAAATATTGTCAAGATCAACGGTTGCCCGCCATCACATGATCCGAAGTTGCAAGATCTTTACTTATCGCGATATCACAGGCAGGTGCCATGTGTCTCATTTAGTGAAGTCGAAGGAACAATGAAATACTTTAACCTAATTTTAATATGTTATGTTGTGGGTTACTAAAGTGCTTGTGTGATGCACATGCTTCAAATCGACGAAGATGTTATGATCTTAGTAGAAAAACTGCTCAACGGTTAATCGTAAGGCTATCGATTGTGTTGAAGGAATGACATCACCATTGCTCAAGATCAATGGTCACCCGCCATCGCGTGATCCAAAGTTGCATGATCTTTATCGATTGTGATATCACGGGCGACCACCACGTGGACTTCCTTGACAACGTATGGTATGGTGGGCCCCTTATATTCCATGTTGGAGATTATGTCAACTTATTTTGAAGATGGCCATTCAATCATTTGATCTAACTAGAGGATCGATGACTAGAATTTAAATATCCATCAAATATGGTTGGAGTCATTCATGCAACACGCGAATGAGCTTTAATGGCAGATGAGACACTTACTGGCACAATTTAATCGACATAAATTCAATTCTCTTGTTTTATTTGTATCACAAAGCATTCAAATATTTTGCAGAGTAGTCTTAGAGCCGAAGATGAAATTAAAAGTCTCTGCAACCAGAATTTAGGATTTCTATGAACAAAGTCGTGAGTTTATTTTCTTTGCCTCCTGGTCATTCTACACTTGAATTTGGGAAAAAAATTGTTGTCCTTGTCATTGAGCTTGTTGATGAATGTGTTAGGGCTATAGTTTAATTATAGTTGTGAGAAATTGTAGTGTTTTGTTATGTAATTTTCTATCTCTGGTTAGTCCTAGCTATTTGAAGTATAACATTGCAAAGAAGCCCTAGTTTGTCTGAGATGGCATCACCCAACCAACATTCTGGCCAAATTGACTATTTGAAAAGAAACCTATACAATGATTTCCTAGATCAGTTTCCATTGTCAATGAATGATAGGAAGAAGGGATTGGTCCTAATGTGAGGGAAAATCCTTGGGGAAGGGTTAGTATACAAGTGCTCGAACATAGCCAATGCTAGGGTTCCTCTCATAGGTTTGGAAATGTTTAGATTGTGGTATGGATAGAGGAATTTTTCTCACCCCCTTTCAAATGGTTGGATGTATGATTTGGGAAAGTTGGTGGTACCAAATGTGTTCCCTGATGTAGACCTGCTTAGGGCAGTGGCTGCAAGATATGACCTTGTCACACAGGTAATCAAAGATAATGATGGAGGTGTTCTGCTGAGTATTAACAGAGATGATATCAAATAGATTTTTGACTTGAGTGAACTAAGTGAAGATTTGGCTCCTATCAGTCTTGAGGAAATGAAGTAGGAATATGCAAAAGTTGAATTCTCTTTTTAGAGCTAAGTTGCTTCCACCTCATTTGGCTAGGGCAGGAGGTTCAATATTTCATATCAGCCCCACTAACCAAGAACCTTTCAGATTAAATTGTTTTGCAAATAATTTCTTGGCCATTTTCTATTCATTGTGTTAGATTTTGAGTTTCAGTTTTGGTGCGGTGATGCACATTGCATACATGTTCATGGGGGTGCAAATACAACACCCTAACTTCTCTATGACATGACTTTGCTTCTTTCTTGGCTAAGAGGATACATGAAGGGTTGTCAAAGTTGTAGAAAAGTTATACCAACACTCAATTCTTTTGATATTCTATGCTAATGCATATATTCTTGTTCAAGAATGTTGATTTCTTCTCCGAAAGGATGAAATTAAGGGAATCGGTTGATGGAGAAAGATTGCCAGTACAGATATGGGCTGGAGATTTATCTTACAATAAGGAAAGTACCAGTTATGTGCAATTTGATAATTTATTTTCTTCTTAATTGAGGGCTAGATTGATGATGAATGTACCTAGGATGCCTAAGGAATTACATGATTTCCACAGGCCAAAGGGGAGGAAGCCAAAATTAAAAGTCTTCCATAACTGGGGTGACATTATCCCATACCCAGTTAGCACTGTTTTGAGAGTATATGGTTTGCAGGGAGCCCCTCATATACTGCCATACAATGTACCATCAAGAGTGGGGTTTGCAAAAGTTATGTGGCAAATAGGTTGTGTCCATGAGAACAACTTCACTGGGAGGGGTAAGGGAACACTTTTCCCTTATTATATAGTGGTGTCTGATTTTTCTTTTTCAAAAAAAGGCTAGGTTCATTTTGATAAATTCTTTGATGATTACCATTTGAGGTGTGGTCCAAAGAAACAACATGATCCTGAGGGTTTCTTTTCTATTTTTAGATAGAGAATAAAGGCTGGAAAATTTTTGCATGAGTTCAATTTTTCTGAGGATTTGATCAGAAATGAATTTGATCTAAATAGGCAGGAGTTGAACAAGGAGAAATGGATAGCTTATGATAAGTTAGTAGATATTGTGCACAAAATGGAACCCAAGTATGATCCATTGTTGGAGTTCAGTCCATACCATAAGAAAATTGACTTTCTAATGGAGAACTTCAAGAGATTATGGGCACTTTGAGAACCAAAAAGGTAAAATTAGAATTGAGTCTAGGTGTACAGGAACAAGGTGCCAGACCAATTGAAACAAGGCTAGCATACCGGCCTATAGAAAGGTGGCCCATTTATAGGAGGAAAAAGGATAGCAATAGTGATGAAGAAGAAGTGGACATAAAAGAAAAGCAAATAATAAAGGTGCCTCCACATCTAGGTTCAAAATTCAAAGTGCCCGGGGAAATTAAAATCATTCATTTAGAATCATCACCAGAAGACAATCCCCCATCGCCACCATCTGAGCCAAGTTGTAAGAGGAAAAGAATTGATCAACCACAAGAGAATTTGATGCATGAAATTATTGTTACTGATTAGGACATGCAGGTTGGTATGCCTTTCCCTCCTAGGCCAGCTGAATTGGTTTTATCTGATTTAGATATGAAAGGAAAAAGTGTACAAGATGCAAGAATGGAAGCATGCAAGGAGTTTATAGATGAAAATACATTTGTAAAAACTCTTGTATTCTTGCAACTGGTATGGAGGATGAAATCTGAAGTGTATCAAGATAAATCTAAGATGAGAAGAGAACTAAGACCTGGCAGGTCAGACTAGGAGAATGATGAGGAGGTGAAAGTTGAATTGATGGAAGAATTTAAGAACATCACTCCTTAAGAAGAAAGGAAACTAGTGAGTCAAGTTGGTGTATTAATTCTGCCTGAATGAAACATTGCAGATGCTATAGCATTTAATGTTATTTTGAAGTCCAAGCATCCCTTGAAAAACTTTGAACAAGACGTCAAGGCAACACTTCAAGACTCTACTTTCAGTGAATAGTATGAAACCTTGGCAATTTGGGCATTTTCCCCACAAGGGAGAAAACTAGATGTTTATGATATTAATCCAAATTTTAGAGGAGGATTAATAATAAAGAGAGCTTCAAAGACCTCAACCACTGAGGCCACTAATTTGACTGTGAATGTGGCCAAATTGGCACAAAAGACTACTGAAAGGGAGGAGGCTAAAAAGAAGAGCCTAATGGAGAAGTATAACCTCTTGATTGAGGAATACAATAAGATGTAGTAGAAGAATGTTGAGTTGCAGACTGAGGTGGAAAGGTTTAACTATAAACAGATTGGGGAGACATCAAATGCTCTGGGAACTAGTACATTACCTTCCACAGTAGGGTCAATGCTTCTTGCTTCTCCAATTGTTTCCACACTAGGGTCTCCCAGTCAGAACCCTTTGTTCACCCCTTCTCAAGAGGAAATTGATGAAGAAATAGAGTGCTCTTTGGATCCTACAAAGAAGCAGCTCTTACAAAGAATTGATGAATTATAGGCATCTTTGAAAGTAAGTGAGGAGGGATCTCTTTCAAAGAAAAAGGAGATTGTTACTGATGTTGTTAGGCCTTTAAATGAAAAGGTTGATAGTAAATTACTATCTATACATTCTTTATATTCTTTGTCGTTAGATGGAATAAATAATATTGATAGGGATTAGGAGGAAGTGATACCATTGATTGAAAATTGGATCCCTAGGGCCAGTGATTTGGATGTCATGTATAAAGCCTCAAGGTTTGATAAAAATAATAGGCCCCAATCATTAAAGCCTACTCAAGTATTAGTTAAGTTATTGTAGAGTTTTCATACCCTACTAGATGATTTGAGTAGGAATATTAGGGAGTTGGTGAAGAATTTCAATGATTGGGGTAACACATTGTTACTCAATATAGTTGATGAGTAGGGGGAAATCAAGTCACTCCAGCATGTTAGGGTTAGAAATGGCAGATATCTAACAATTAAATGCAGATTTAAGTAATAAAAAGAGAAACTAAAATGCACACATAATCAATTATAACATAGAGAATTTAACGTGGTTCACCCAATCTGGGCTACATCCACCAAACCGCAGCCATCCAATACTTTTATTATCCAGTGTAAAACCTATTACAATCTTGTGAATAATAATGTTTTTCATCATACAGTAATACTCATCTGAACCCCTTTTTAACAAGCTTAGAAACTTTCAGATTTTAAGGTTCTACAAAATCGGATTTTTCTTTTTTCATTGATTTTCTCTTTTTCAGTGATCACATGAAAAAGTAGGAAGAAATTTTTTCGCCCAGCAAAGATAGGGGCTGGGGTGTACAGTATACCATGGGCTATATAGTATAGCATGATTAGTCACCACATACCAACAATCTCCCACTTGGAGACTGATCAGGCTCCATACCAACACAATCTCCCACTTGGAGACTGATCCTGGACGACACTGCTGTAATTACAGCTCCCACTAGAAATAAGTACCTTGGATCCTGCTGCTTTGTTATACTTGAATTCAACCTTGAAGGCCAACTGAAGCTAAAGAGGAGCTCAACTTCTCCCTTGTCACCACCTTCGTAAACATATCCACTGGATTGACATCTAAATGTATCTTGTCCAGCTTAACTTGTCCATCCTCCAACACCGACTGAATGAAATGATATCTCAACTGTATGTGTTTTGTTTTAGAATGCAAAGAAAAATTCTTTGCAAGATGTATAGCACTTTGGCTATCTGTAAACAAGTAATTTCCAGCTTATTATTTTCCCAACTCATCCATGAAAAATTACAACCATATCATCTCCTTCGCCGCCTCTGTTGGAGCAACATACTCTGCCTTTGTGGTGGATAAAGCAACCACCTTCTGCAATTGAGAAATCCAACTCACTGTTGTCCCACCAAATGTAAATACATAACCTATGGTACTCCGCCTGGTATGTATATCCCCTACCAAATTTGAGTCAACATAGCCTTTTAAATCTATATTAGAGCCCCCAAAACATAAACAATTATTGGATGTACCTCTCAAGTACCTGAGAATCCATTTTACCGCATTCCAATGCTCAACTCCAGGATGACTCAAATACCTGCTAACAACTCCTACAGCATGTGCAATATCCAGTCTCGTACATACCATGGCATACATTAAACTACCTACAGTTGAAGCATATGGTACCTTGGACATTTTTTCTTCCTCCTCGTGTGTTTGTGGACACATATTCTTAGTCAATTTAACATGATTGGGCAAAGGTGTGCTGACAACTTTTGCATTATCCATATGAAATCTCTATAACACCTTTTCAACATAATTAGCCTGAGATAAAAATAATTTTCTATTTTTCCTATCTCTATAAATTTTCATACCAAGGATTTGTTTTGTTGCCCCTAAATCCTTCATAGCAAATTTTTTTTCTAACTATTGTTTTAGCTCACTTATGTGATCCATGTTAGACCCAGCTATGAGCATGTCATCAACATATAAACACAAAATAATGTAGTTGTCATTAGCCAACCTCTTAAAATAAACACAATGGTCAGAATTACACTTGTTGTAGCCTTGTTCAGCCATAAAACTATCAAATTTCAAGTACCATTACCGAGGTGCTTGCTTCAAGCCATATAAACTTTTATTCAATCTGCACACTAGTTTCTCCTTACCTTTGAACTCAAATCCTTGTGGTTGTTCCATATATATTTCATCTTCCAAATCACCATGGAGAAAGGTTGTTTTAACATCAAGCTATTCTAAATGCAAATTTGTAGTAGCCACAATACTTAAAACAATATGAATAGAAGTCATTTTAACAACAAGAGAAAAAATCTCATGAAAATCAATACCATTTTTCTATGCAAATTCCTTTACAACTAATCTGGCTTTAAATCTCTTCTTACCTCCATCCTCCTCTTTCAGCCTATAATTCCATTTGCTTGGTAAAGCCTTTTTACCTGCACGCAATTTGCATATTTCCCAAGTTTGGTTTTTTAGCAAGGAATCCATTTCTTCTTCCATTCCATGCTCCCATTGAACCTTGGTATCCACCTGCATAGCTTCATCATAATATTTTGGTTCACCAGCATCAGTTAACAAAATAGTATACAAAGAGGGAGAGAATATTTCTGGAGGTCTACTTAACCTTGAAGATCATCTAATAGGAGTTTGTGGTATTTGATGTTGTTGTTGTTTCCCAGCATGAGGAACTATTGAAACATCATTGTTTGGAATATCATCCAACACTACATAATCATTTTCTTTCTTCTCATGCTGTAGCAACAGATCTTTGTACAACACTTTCTTATTGAATATGACATCCCTGCTTCTCACAATTTTTTGATTTTCAAAATCCCAAAGCCTATAACCAAATTCATTAATGCCATATCCAACAAATACACATTTCTTTGATTTCACATCAAGCTTGGTTCTATTTTCAGAATCTACATGTGCAAATGTTTCACAACCGAAGGTTTTGAGAAAAGAATAACTTACCTTCTTACCTTTCCATACTTCCTCTGGAATACCACAACCCAAAGGATTAGAGGGACCTCTATTAATTAAATAAATAGTAGTGTTTACAGTCTCTACCCACATTTTTAAAGGCAACCCAACATGCAATCTCATAGTCCGTGCATGCTCCATTATTGTTCTATTCATGCGCTCAACCACTCCATTTTCCTGTGGAGTCCTTGGAACTATTTTTTTCCTGCGAATACCATTAGAGGAACAATAATCTTCAAACTCTTTACTACAATACTCACCACCATTATCAGATCTGATACATTTTAACCTTTTTCATGTCTCATTTTCAACCAAGCTTCTCCATTTTTTGAAAGTTTCAAATGCATCAGATTTCTGCCTAAGGAAATAAATCTATACCTTCCTAGTTGCATCATCAATGAATGTAACATAATACAAAGAGCCACTGAGAGAAGATACATGAGTTGGTCCCCATACATTCGTATGCACAAGCTCCAATTTCTCATCTTTCTTTTACTTCCCATCCTTGAGAAAACTTACTCTCTTTTGTTTTCCATAAACACAACTTTCACAGTAATCCATATTAAAACATTTTAGACCTGGTAAAACATTATTTGAATGAAGTACTTTCATACCTTTTGCACTCATATGCCCAAGTCTATTATGCCACATTGCTGATTTAGAGTCCACAACAACTGTATGATCTTCTACCTGCTGATCTGCAACAACTGTTCCTGAACATTGACCTTTTTCTGTAAGAATTAAAGTAGAAGGAATAGTATGACCTGTACAAATATATAAGGTGCCTACTTTCACACCTTTTTCTACCACTAAGGTACCCTTTGTGACCCTCTAGTTTTTATCACTAAAAGTAACAACACAACCTTCATCATCTAGTTGCCCTGCTAAAATTAAATTTATGCTTAACTTTGGAACATACCTTACCTCACGTAGTAGCCAATGATTCCCATTCTGCAACTTAATCTTGATTCTTCCCTTTCCAACAATCTGACAGGGTTCGTTATCTCCTAAATAAACCAACCCAAAATCCCCTTGGACATAATCAAGAAAATAACTTCTACGAGGGGTAGCATGAAATGAAGCCCCTAAATCTAACACCTAAGAATCATCAGCATTATCAAAGGAAAGAATCAAAGCATCCTCATCAGATTTATTACTTACCACATTTGCCTCTTTACTTCCTTCCTTTCTATCTCTTTTATTTTTCTGAGACCAACAATCTTTCTTCAGATGACCTGGCTTACCACAGCACCAACAATCCCTCTTGTCTCTAGATTGAGACCTTTTGTCCTTTGATTTTCCTTGTGACTTCCCATGATTTCCATAATTGTTTCCTCTCTCCTTTGTTCTGCCCCTAATTTCTGCATTCAAAACACTGCTTGATGTGGATGTTCCACCTCAGCTTTTCTTACGAATTTTCTCACTCAAAATAACACCAACAACATCATCAAATTTCAATGTATTCAAACCAGAAATAGAATTACTAACCGCCATTACCAAGCTATTCCAACTTTCAGGCAAAGAACACAGAATCAAAAGAGCCCTAAATTCTTCATCAAAGTTTACTTTTATAGAAGTTAATTGACTGGTAACTGTATTAAACTCATTTAAATGATCAGTAACTGACCCACCTTCTACCATTTTCATATTAAATAAATGCTTCATAAGAAATACCTTATTCAAAGTGGAAGGCTTTTCATAAACTTTTCTAGGGTTTCCATCAACTCTTGAGTTGTCTTTTCTTTTGTAATATTGAACGCCACTGTTTGTGCTAGGCACAAATGAATACTGCCAAGAGCCTTTCTATCCAAGATCTCCCAGTCCTCATCTGACATTACTGCAGGTTTCTTGGTTTTCCTTTTCAATGGCTGCCATAAATCCTTCTGATAGTGATAGTCCTCCATCCGCATCTTCCATAACTGATAGTTCTATCCATTAAACTTCTCAACCTTCTTACCCTCATCTGCCATTACTCCCACTCAACCGTGAGACTCCCACTCAACCGTGAGATCTTTCCTACAGACAATCAAAACACAACCCACTCTAATACCACTTGTTAGGATGAGAAATGGTAGATATCTAACAATTAAATGTAGATTTAAGTAATAAATAGAGAAACTAAAATGCACACAGAATAAATTATAACACAGAGAATTTAACGTGGCTCACCCAATATGGGCTACATCCACCAAACTGTAGCCATCCAATAATTTTATTATCCAGTGTAAAATCTATTACAATCTTGCGAATAATCTTATTTTTCATCATACAGTAATACCCATCCGAACCCCTTTTTAACAAGCTTAGAAGCTTCCAAATTTTAGGGTTCTACAAAATTGAATTTTTCTTTTTTCATTGATTTTCAGTCACCACATACCAACACAGCAATGGCATGATCAAGCAAGTAAAGTCATTGATAATCAAATTAAATTAATTTGTGATGACTCAGATTATGATTTTTTGGTGAGTTGTATGGATAAGATTATTAGTCCTAGCTCATTTTTTGGAATCTTTTGAAAGGGATGCAAATCAAGTAGCAGTAAAGTACACACCTTATAATGCCAAGGTGAATGAGGTAATTAATTTTGATAGGCTGACTGATGAAGAATACCAAAAATAGGTAACTAAATATTTGACTGAGGAAGAATAAAAGAATGGACTACTAATAGGTGGCAGATCAAATGTTGCAGTTACAACGGTTCCAATTTTGCTTTGATGGTAGTCTCAGCACAGGTTTCGTGTGGTTTTTTATTGTTGCATCAACTTTCCTCAACTAACATAATGAACAAGAATATTCTCTAGGGTGATGGCTATTGTAATGATTTTTGGAATATCACTAGGTACTCCAATTGGCTAGTGACATGTGTACTTTATGGCCTGATGCTTGTTTGCTCATTCATTCTCTATAAGATGGATTTCGAGGCCAGAAGTACGGGTTAGCAAGTTAGATAATTTTTGGTTGAGTCTAGGTGAAGTTGCAGAGAAAATTGTAAAGTCTGATGGTTTTAGAGAGAAATGTGATTTAGGTTTTGAGTCATTCTATAATAGGTTTTGAGTTCATGGGGATATAATGTTGTATAACAGTACTAGCATTTGAGTTGAAATGATAAATTCAAGCTCATGTCTCTCCATTGTACATGCATATCTGAACTTTGAATAAAATAACTAAGGATTGTTTTATCCATCTCACTGTTGTGGTGTATATGATTCTATTTTAGCTTTAATTCAAGGAATTAATTAAAATGCTTGAATGGGATTGTAGGGAGATGAGTTATGTATAAGGATTTGATAAGTATTATTGAGTTAGAATACATATTGATGAGATTATAATGCAATGTCATCAAGGATTTCATATGTTATGTGTTAAATCTGTCATATACCCTTAGATGCTTATGAATTTGACTCATCCAATGGATAAATGGTATTGATCTAAGTTGTAATTATCCGTATGATTCAGTATTTGTTTGTCTTTTCCTAGAGCTTGCTACATATTGCAAATCAATAACTATCTTATACTATGGATTGTGTTGTTATCTCATGCTCCAGATAGTTGATATTGTCAAGGAATAACCAATTCTGTTGGATATTATCCTATCATGTTGAGCTATTAAGTGAGATTATCTGCTATTGTTAATGTTGTTTATAATAATGGCAGAGAGGTTGTAAACACATTAAGGGATCACCCTCCCGGGTCTTGCAGAGCCCGAAGTGTAGGATGCTTTTTAAAGTCCTCATCAGTTGGTTCAGGTCCTTCGAGCTGCCTTTGATTGGAATTGGAAATTCTATAGGTAGATTAGAAGACAAACCTAGTTAAATTGTAAAATGAAGCTAAGAATACAAACATGTCACATGGTTATAATCCTTTTCAACAAGGATATCGATCACAAATGACACAACCTCTTAACATATCATATGGCTACACACAAGTAATCATTTTTGGAAACCAACTACACAGACAACACACTCAACAAATGCAACATAACTCAACTAGTTCCCACATCACAACTTGCACATCACACATTCATACTCATGGACATAATCAAAATCCACCACATACACACAACATTCTGAACAAAAACATGTCATCTAAACAAAACATTAAACCACACAACACAAATATGGGAGCTCATATAAATGTAGCCAACAATCCTATAATAGATGCATTGACTACCCAATTAGCTGCCCTACAAAATCAAGTTGAAGGGATGAAAGTTTCAAACAAGAAGAGGTACTCATCACATGATCTACACCCTTATCCATATGACACTAGCATATACATGCCTCCTTTCCCTCCTAGGTATATCATTCTTACTTTAACCAAGTATAAGGGAAAGATAAATCATGTCAAGCACAAACAAGAATTCACCACTGCTTGTCTGGATGTTGCATATGATCACTCAGGCTACCTTTTTATCTACTTCCATAGAAGTCTTATTGGGCCTGCTCTTGAATGGTTTGCAATGATACCTAAAGGGTCTATGAATTCATGGGATGACCGTGACAATAAATTCATGGAGAACTATGCTTATAACATTGAACATGATGTCATGCTTGCTACCTTATGCCACTTAACACAAGATGAAGGAGAACCTTTCATTACTTTCTTTCAAAGATGGAATAGTATGGTGAGTCGATGTCCCGTCAAGATTCCTAAAAAATAAAAAGTGGAGATGTTTGTAGAAAATATCAAGCCAAAGTTGAAACACCCTTTACAAGTACATTGTTGTGCAACATTTATAGTGTTAGTTGAGAAAGGCATGACACTTGAAAAATTTCTAATCACCCAAGGTGAACTTACATATGGCCACAAAAACACACACAACCAACATACCTCTAATGACAAAAGAAAGTTTTGGTCCCGCAATAAGAATGTAGCAAGTGATGGAGTCATAGACATGAAAGTTGTAAATCGAATAGGTCCCACATTGACTCTCAAAGCACCCAACGCTAACAAAAACATACCATATGTTTCCAACCAAGTAGCTAATGTGGTCCAACATACTCAAGAATGAGGACTCCCAAGAAAACCAAGGAAATACCCATGGAGACAATACACTCCTTTACCATAACCAATTCAATCTGTCTTGAAAAAGCTAGTACAATCAAATGTCATACAACTCCAAGAGCCCAAACCATATGAACCAGGACAGTTCAAACCATCTTGGTGGGATGACAATGCCTTTTCTAACTACCAGCACATAAAAGGGCACAAGACCTCCTCATGTCGTCAATTGAATAGCATAATCCAAGACAGGTAACTGAAATTGGTATCATAGAGGTCAAAGGACAACAACAAACTTCTAATCAAGACTATAAATATTTCAAAAATCCATTACAAGACCATGTTTTGGGAAATCCCTTCACCGTAGGTCAAAATACAGAAAATTAGGCCAATTATGCCAGGACTGCCTTCAATTACTAATAGATAATTGATCACCTCTGTGTCACTGATGACTATGTCAACACAATCACCATTAAAAAGGTTCCTGAATGTGCCATCACTACCCACAAATCTGAGGTTACTTTATCCTGTCCTTCTTCAAAAGAGCCACAATCCAAAGACCAATATAATCTTGTTGACCAATTGGGAAAGATACCCACACATATTTCTATCCTTGAGCTATTACACTTATCACCTAAACACAAAGCTATCCTCGAGAAGACATTAAAAGAAATCTCCGTTCCTATCGAATTGAACGTCAACCGAATTGAAACCTTGGTTGGATACTTGGCTAATTCACTCCATGTCTCCTTTTTTGACAAATTCTACTCTACACAAAAGTATAACCATAATGACCCATTACAACTTGAGGTATTTTTCCATCAACACAAGGTTAGATGAGTCCTTGTAGATGGTGGAGCTAGACTAAACATTTGTACCTTAAAATTGATCAAGGAAATGGGCTAGTCTAAAGCATGTGTAGACACAACCAAAAGCATTGTGATCAAGGTCTATGATGACGAAGAACACTCTTCCAAAGGTGCTATCACACTTCCTATCAAAGTTGGACCCATAGTAATGGACACCACATGCCAAGTTTTGGATCTTGAACTTCCATATAACCTTCTTCTCGGTAGACCCTGGATTCATACCATGAAAGCTATGCCTTCCACCTATCATCAATGCTTGAAATTTCCATATAATGGCACCGAAGTCATGATCATTAGCGATCCTGATCCCTTCCAATATTGCACTAATTTAAGGGGAGTCTTTGAATGATAGGTGTTTATCAATCAAGAAGTTTTCACATAGACTTCCACATCCACTTCATCTCGTTATGTTGATCCCTCCACCCTCATTAAATCATGTACATCCAAAACCCCATCTGCCAACCCCAAAATCAATATCCAAGACAAAGGTTGTGGAAAGTATAAATTGAATAATGCCTATTGCATCACAAAGCTACCTAAGTCTCCTTAGTCTTATGGTCAGGCTTTCTTCAAGATAGAACCTAAAGTTATCTTTAAATTTCCTCCCACCACCACCTTCACAAAATGGGGAGAGGTAAACACAAAAGCCATTGAGGACATTTCAGCCTGGATTTACAAAGATGAAGAAGATATGTCACTATCACTAATAGAACAATATGGAAAAGGTTTTGAGCTCATGAAAAAATAGGGTTATGATGGAATTATTGGAATTGGTATACATAAAAATGGAATGAGAGAACCCTTGATTCCTCTTAAGCAGCCAAAGAACTTAGGGTTAGGGTTCATACCAATTAAGATTGATGCTCCAAGTACTAAGGTACTTTCAAACAAGGATGTGTTGTGATTCAAAAGACATTGAGACATCTAAGGATCCTGCCAATATCTAGAATGGTGACACCAAATCTCATGAATATGAGTGGGAGGCTTGTACCACCGGTGACTATGAGCTTGATCATGTCTTTCATGAGTCTGACATACCCTGTCCATCCTTTACCAACCTCATGGATATCAATATTCTTGTTGACTCCTTTTATGAACCTGGCCCACCAAAGACCATAGATGGAAAAGCATGGATATAATCATTTTATGATCCTAATAATACCTCTATCTTTATCCTATCAGCTACTTCTCCATCCTTCACTAACATCGATGATTGTATCTCCCTCATCTACCCCCAATTGATTGATTAGGACCAGCAAAATCTACCTACCTTGGCCATATTTGAAAATGTTGAGGCCATTGCTGAATTTATTGGACTACGAGAGGGCATACCACATGGGGACCATAGGGCTAGATTCACTATAGATCTTGATGCTGTAGCATATTTCAGTTTGAACGATCAATTTTTGGCACCAATGCACTTGTCTAACTCTTCTAAAGGAGAGAGGTAGGGCCAAAAAAGCTAAGGCGTTCATTCAAATTATGTTATGTGTGATGTTATCTAAGCTAAATGAAGTGAACTAAATGAAATTAAGTGATCTAAATGAATAATTATGAATGCAAAACTAAGATTTAGGCTATGTTCAAAAACACACTGTGATATGAAAATAATTAACTAAGAATGAATAAAATGTAAAACATAAAGAGAAAGGGTGAATTAGAGTGCACCTAGGAAAGATTTGAGGAATCATGAATGATCAAAATGCTTTATCAAATTATTGAAAATCAACAGTGGGACTCATTCGCCTAGGGTGGTGAGTTAGTCCTGCTACTGGTGAAATTTGTTGGGAATCAAGTTTTTGACTATCAGGATCTGTAATCTGAAAAAAACCTAGATTTTGAGTCTTAAGGTGGGATTCATTCACCACTGGTGGAAAATCAGTCCTCTCCCAAAATTCTAAGAAATCAAGAGACAACTCTACAACACCAAATCTAGAAATGTCTTCTTGTTGGGTTGCCGAAGTCAATTATGTGGGAAACAGATAAAAAACCTTCTCCAAGCTTGAAGTATGATTGCTTTGACTTGAAGCACCTAGTTGAATTGTTGACCTATTTTCAATCACCTAAATGCTTGTTAAATTTGCATACCTAGGTCTAAAAATACACATGCAAGAGGGGGAAAATGGTTGAGGGTTAGCAAATAGGGGTTTTCCTTGGTCAAACCCCACTTTGGTAATAAAACCCTTAATAAAATAATGAAATGCAAGAAAATGATAAACGGATAACATGCAAATTTTATCAACTTACCAATCCCTTGTTGATGAAAATTTGAAGCTGGATCAATGGATGTTCCACAATGCTTGAATGAGTGCTTGATTTGATGTTGTAAGATGCTTGAATGCTTGAATGAATATGTGAATGAGTGAATTTGATGAATTGGGCTTAGAATGGATGTAAAAATATGTATTTATATATTCTTCTACCTTAGTAACCTGTTAATACCTCATCGCAGGCCGACATCAAGTGATTTTGCATAAAAACCCAAAAGTAAATTTGAAATATTTTGAATTTGGAGCCAAGGGGGACTCATTTTCCACCCACGGTGAATGGGCCCCACCTAGAACCCAAAAAAGAGTGTCAGGAATTATCTTTTATTTAATGTTGTTTGTTGGGCTTACATTTAAAAATATACTTAATTAAAGCTTATAAGGGAATAAAAGGGTAAAATAAAGCATAATAAAGGGACAAATGGTGAAATTATTCCTAGAAAAGTTTGAAATATTGTAAAAATATTTTACAACACTTCAAAATAGGACCTTTTTAGTGATGAAAAGGTGATTTTTAGGTGAATTGTAATGAATAGAGTCTAGAAGAGTGTAGAATGTTTTACAACACTTCACAACACCTTCAGAAGATGTCATTATTTGAAGTTTAGTACATAAATATGCATGTTCAAGCCACCTTATAATATAAAATCAAAGCATGGGTATGTGAAGGATCATCATGGAAAAAATAGGCCCTTAAGTGGAAAAAAGTTTAGAAAAATCAGAGTTTGACAACTTGACATAATTTTTTTAATAATTTATCTATATTATTTCAAAACTATGTAAGAATATAATCTGTAGAAAATTAAATGTAGTTTCTAAACTACTAGGTTTATTTAAAACATAAATTATTTGATGAAAATTTGAAATTTCAATGCAGCGGTACTTAAATTTCAGAGAAAAAATAAGTAGGTGTCTATCTAGCCACCCTAACCATAATAAAATGATAATTTTTTTAATAATATTTTAGATACAAGTAGAGGGGACTCATATCTCGATGTGATGCATATTTTTTGTAATTTTTGTCCAAGTAATAAATAATTGTGAATTTTTTATTACAAATTTTTTATTTTTTTTTAAATCGTATGTTTGACCACCTTAACTTGGTCAAAACATCATGAAATTCAATTTTTTTTAATCCTATATTATGTGAAGCATAAAATATGACACATGTTTTATACTCAAAAAATGTGATATTGTTTGAAAGCTATAGATTTTTTTCAATCAGCCTATCAATCATGACTTTAGTCATAATTCAAATAGAAAATGAATAGCAATTATTTATCAAATTCAAAGTAAAGCATAATTTATATTAGTCAAAAGTTGAGAATCTCCTTTAAAAACCTTTTTTATTTCATCAATTTTGGGTAATAAAAAGTCGTCAGCCACATACCCTACACATACCCATCAAATCATAACTTTTTGGCCCGTCATTATCCTACACATACTCGAAAGATGGACCAAACATAATGAAACAAGACCTAAAAGGCCATGAAAATTACAAGGGGCCATTTGTATACGACACATTTAGCCCCCACTTTAGTGAGAGGATGAACCTACTTCAAACTCACACTAAAGTAGCCACGAACATCGAGAGGAGGGTTCAAATGCACTTACGTTAGCAAGATGGAATGAAAATCATCAAGAGGGATGAACAAGCTCCCAGGATGAAGATCCCATGGAAAACTAAGCATAAGAACAAAGGAACACACAAGTGTTGAGAATTGTATGAAGCTTCAATTGTCTGTCCAACTAGTTGTGGATTAGATCTAGGCTAATTGAGAATGTATACTCAGTCTGGGGTGATAGAACTCATGGTGGTCCGCTAGGTGAGAAAGCCCAACTATACTCACTCTAGGGCCATGAAACTTATGATTGTTCACAAGGTGAGAAAGAACAAAAAAAGGGTAGATACATATGCTAGTTGGTATGCACTCACAAACACAAAAGGTGGCTATGGGGAAAATTCATGATGCTAGATGGGATTCCATCTCAACCATATCAAAGGTATACCTCCTGATAACTTTAACAAGGCACCACAAGGAAAAAAATCAATTCATGCTTCATGAGACAAGAAAAGCTTTGTATGCTTAGAACTCATGAGAAAAAAGGAACATACCATAGACATGCAATTTGTGCTATGCAAGGTGGAAAAAATGAAAAATGTAAAAGGAAAAATGTAAAATGCGAAAATGTAAAAATGAAAAAGATTTTTAGAGGAGTTTTATTAAGTTCATGCAAGTTCAGTCACTTAGGGAATATTGTGTCTATTGTCTCCAAGAGAGGACCAATCAAAGAATATTATATTCACACCTTAGGGGATACAATGTGTCGCATCAGGCCACCAAGATGAATGTAATATGCTAAGATAGATCACACTCATGAAGAACATCATACCCAATGTCATCCAAAAAGTGATAAACACATTGTATGAAATGAAAAAGCTACACTAAGAACCAAGAATTCAAATAAATTAATGGTAATGTATTCCCCCCACTTTAAAGGAATTGTGACACATTGTTCTGTGAGAAATTACTTTAAAGTAGGAAAGGAAAGAAAATGTAGAAGGAAAACAAGACATGAGAGCCAACTCATAAAGCCCTATGCCAAGTCATACGTTTCGAAGTTAGGCTATGTCATGTCAACAAAAAATTAAGAACAAGGAAAGGGAGATCCCCCCAAAAAAGAGCACACTAAACACAAGGGATCTATGGCTTTGGGGTTAGTATGGTCATTGCTGCAATGTGTTTATTAAAGTGTTTGGAACTATCATCATTCCCCAAAGCACATAGAACTGGAAGAATGACACAAAGAGAACAAAAACAAAAGAAAAAGAAAGTTTGTTTTAGGTCAACATGGAAGAGACATTGTGGTATCAATTATTTTCATCATCCCCAAAAGGAAAAAACAAACAAAATGAAAACGAAAAAAATGCGAAAGAAAAGAAAAAATCTTCTGGGTCAACATGAAGGAGACATTTCGGTCTCAATGCCTTGCATCATCCCCTAAAAAAAAAAAAAAAAGAAAAGAAAAAGGACCTTTTGGGTCAACATGGAGGACAAATAGGGAGTCTCTACACTTTGCATCATCCCCAAAAGGAGAGCACAAAATGAAAAGAGAAAAAGCAAAGATGCATGACATATAGAAGAATAGAGATACAAATAGAAGAAGTGTACAATGAGAAATAAAACATTGAACACACAGTAAGGGGGAACACAGTACACACATGAAAACGCAAAAGAACAAGAGAAATGTAAAAAGGCTAGCTAGGTGAATGCAAGTCAAACATTTAAAAAAAAAATCATCTCCCAATCATGTTCAGTATAATGCGAGGGTGGTTAATTGTCCAAAGGAAGAAGTGCAAGCACCGAACTAGGAGTTGTACCAAGTTCTTCACTTGGTTGAGAGGATTTATAATTTAAGCTCATTGTAGATGAAAATAAAGAGTTTAGATCATTATACACTTCTTCATCTATTTTGGCTATCTCTGCATCATCATCATCATCATCAAGATTGATGACAATAGGAGGTCAAAGGGTGATTTCCAAGGAAGGGTGTATTAAAAGTTGTGGCTATTGGATTGGACTATCTTTTGGTGGGTCGGGAGAAGGAGGGTGACCATCTATTACTTTTCTCAAAGGTGGAGGTTTATTTTCTTTATTTTCTTCCATTTGTGACTAACGAGTGAGGAGATGATGATGACGCCTACGTTCTCTAGCACCACGGTTTCATTTAATTCTATTTTGAAGTTGGTGAGGTGTAAGAGTGGATTGAGTCATCATAGGTTCTTCTACTTCAATGAGGTATTGAACTAAATGTTTTAGATGCTTGTAATGTTCAGTGTCATGCCCATTTTGGCAATGAAAATGACAATAAGCATTAGGTTTGAAGGTGGGTGGTAATGGCTGGGTGGGATCAAGTGGTTTAATGTGTGGAAAATTTATCATGTGTTGTTGAAGCAATTGGTTCATTGTATTATAGAGGGTATTGGGTAAGGGAGTAAATGGTCTCTTCGAGTCCCCATCGGTAGAAGGCACCACTACTTTAACAACTTCCACTTGGTTTGGAATTGGTTGGGTTGGTTGTGGTTGTGGTTGAGGAGGTGGATTGAACTATAAAAATCCTCTATTTGGTTTGTGAAAGTTTTGATTGTTGGTTTGATTAGTGTGTTTAGGTTTTTCAACTTGGTTAGAAGTGAATTTTGAATCACGACTTGAAACTGAGTTATGGTATTCACACAGGGTTGTGCATAAGTGCATGAATGAAGTGAATTTCATCATAGTTAACTTATCCTAAACATTTGTGTGTAAGTTCTTGATAAACATCTTCTGCAGATGTGAATCAAGAATTTTGACATCTACTTGAGCATATAATGACTGATAATGTGAAATGAAATTAGTGATTTTCTCATCGACATTTTGTCTACAATGCATGAGGTCAGCCATTGTCTTTTTAGGGGTCATATGAACTTGAAAGTGACTTAAAAATGTATCTACAAGGTCATTAAATAATCGTATGGAATGATTGGGAAAGTTGGAAAACCACTTTAAGGCAGTATCTTTCAAGGTCCATAGAAATTTTTTGGCTAAGAGTTTATCATGAAGGAAAAAATCACTCCATAAAGTTGTATAAGCATTAACATGGTTGATAGGATCTCCTTTACCTCCATATTTTTCAAACTGGGGAATTTCTTTCCCTTGTGGCATCTCTGTGTGTAAGATTTCTAAAGATAAGGGGCTTGTGAAAACATGGTATGTGGGTGGAGCAGTTTGACCTTGGCTAATGGTGGAAAGTTGTTATTGCATGGATGAAACGATTGTAAGGAGTTGTGTAAGAATAGGGTCAGAGTAAGTGGTTTGAGGTGGAAGGGAAAATGGTGATGGAGTATATGTGATGTTAGGGGAAGTGAAAGGAACACTAAGAGGGGTGAAAGTAGTGGAAGGGACTTGTGATGCCACAAGAGAACTAGGAATGATAGTTAGAACTGGGAAAGAAGGAGCCACATAATTAACCTGGTCAATAGTTGTGGTGACTTCCAAATTGGTATAAGTTGGTATGGATGCTATGGTTGAAGGGGGGGGAACTTGAGGTCCTCCTTGGCTTACAACAATGTTTGCAGATTGGGTATTAGAAGAGGAATGTTTATTGTAAATCGCAACAATTTTATTTATAACTTGCAAGCCATCATCACTTTTAATCAGATGATGAAGGTTTTCAATTGTGGGTATGGTGATGGTGGAAATGTTTTCATGTGACAAGTCTTGTTTTAAATGTGCAAAATCCTCATGAATATTAATCCCCTTTTCTTGCAGGAGGGAGTTGTGTTGGGTGTCAACATTTATTGGATGGAAATGTGAAGGAATAGAAGTGGTATTGTCAATGCCTAATGAACCATTGTCCATACTTGGAGTAGGAGCTCTTGAGATCCCAAGGTCCACAACAAAAGTACTATCATAGGAGGCCATGAGTATAGAACTTCATCTCACTAAAGTATTATCAATGGGGAACCAAACACTCATACAAGTAACACAAAAGATGGGGCGAATGTAAATGAAAAGTAATCTAGGATTTCTAAATAAAAATAATATAAATTATACTAACTGTAATAGAGAAATAACTACAAAAAATAGAAATGTAGGAAAATGTCAGAAAATGTATGAAAATGGTGTGTAAAAAGTGCAGAGGGACTAATTTGCCCAGGGTGGAGAATGAGTCCTAGTATGATATTTTTTTGTGTTTTTCACAAATTTTAAAATGATTCTAATGCTTTTCAAAATGCAATTAAGGATGCAAAATATAGATTTTTAGTTTTTTCAATGATATGCAATTCAAAAATGAAATCTAAACAAAGATTTCACTACTGCAATATGAGAACTCCTAGAGTGGAAGAACAAAACAATGTCCCAATTGAATGTTGATGCAAATGTAATCTAGGATGCAATAGGTGATTGAAATTATAAATGTAAATTGTTCAAAATGTAGGTTTAGCAAAATAAACTGTAGATTTTTGGCACCAATGCACTTCTCTAACTCTTCTAGGGTTTTTCACCTAAAAGGAGAGAGGTAGGGCAAAAAATCCTAAGGGGTTCATTCAAATTATGTTATGTATGATGCTATCTAAGCTAAATGAAGTGAACTAAATGCAATTAAGTGATCTAAATGAATGATTATGAATGAAAAACTAAGATCTAGGCTATGCTGGAAAACACATTGTGATATGCAAACAATGAACTAAGAATGAATAAAATGCAAAAAGAAAGAGAAAGTCTAAATTAGAGTGCACCTGGGTAAGATTTTAGGAATCAAGAATGATCTGAATGCTATCAGAAATTACTAAAAATCAACAGTGGGACTCATTCACCCAAGGTGGTGAATTACTCCTGCTACTGGTGAAATCTATGGGGAATTAAGTTTTTGATAGTAGGGATCTAGAATATGAAAAAATATAGATTTTCAATCTTAAGGTGGGACTCATTCACCACTGGTGGTAAATCAATCATCTCCCAAAATTTTGAGAAATCAAGAGACAACTCTGCAACATTAGGTCTGGAAATATTTGCTTGTCGGGTTGCTGAAGTCAATTATGTGGGAAATGGACATAAAATCTTCTCCAAGCTTGAAATATGATTGATTTGACTTGAAGAACCTAGTTTACTTGTTTACCAATCTTCAATTAGCTAAATTCTTGTTAAATTTGCATACCTAGGTCTACAAATACACATGTAAGAGGGGGAAAATGGTTGAAGGTTAGCAAATAGGGGTTTTCCTTGGTCAAAGCCCACTTTGGTAATCAAAAACTTAATAAAGTAATGAAATAAAAGATAATGATAAACAAATAACATGCAAATTCTATCAACTTACCAGACACTTGTTGATGAAAATATGAAGTTGTATCAATGGATGCTCCACAATGCTTGAATAGTGCTTGATTTGATGTTGTAAGATGCTTGAATGATCGAATGAATAGGTGAATGAGTGAAATTGATGAATTGGGGTTAGAATGGATGTAAAAACACTTGTTTATACATTCTTGTGCCTTAGTAATTCATTAATACCTCATCATAGGCCGACATCAAGTGATTTTGAATAAAAACCTGAAGGGAAATTTAAAATATTTTGAATTTGGAGCCAAGGGGGACTCATTCACCACCCATGATGAATGGGTCCCACCTAGGACCTAAAAATGGGTATTGGGAATTATCTTTTATTTAATTTTGTTTGTCGGGCTTAAAATGAAAATACACTTAATTAAAGCTTACAATGGCATAAAAGGGTCAAATAAATCATAAGAAAGGGATAAATGGTGAAGGTATGCCTAGAAAAGCATGAAATATTGTTACAAGACTTTACAACACTTCAAATAGGACTTTTTTAGTGATGAAAGGGTGGCTTTCAGGTGAATTGTAATGAATAGATTCTAGAAGAGTGTAGAAATGTTTTACAACACTTCACAACACCTTCACAACATGTCATTATTTGAATTTTAGTACATAAATATGCATGTTCAAGCCACATTACAATATAAAATCAAAGAAATATGGACCAAACATCATGAAAAAAGACCTAAAAGGCCATGAAAATGACAAGGGGCCATTTTTCTATGGCATGCACTGAGACTGTCCCACTCTGTAGTCACAAAAATGACAAAAATAAAATAAAAAGATGAACTATCTTTAGGTGAAAACCGGAAGGTTCCTTCTGACCAAGAAAAAGTAAAAAAAAGGAAGTAGTCAAGGGCATAAACCTCCCTGAAGCACTTGAGGATGGACGGTTGGAATTCCTCCCCATCAATCAAGAGAGATCCCTGATGTTGAATGAAGACATAATAGAAGTCAACATCAATACTACAGGTAATCCTAAGATTGTTCTCTTTGTAGCATCCCTAATAGAAGAGGAAAAACCAAAATTTCAAGCATTTTTCATAGAATGCCAAATCAATTTTTCATGGCCTTATACTGACATGCTAGGATTGGATCTCGAGTTGGTTCTACATCATCTACCATTTCATTCAAACATAAACCCCGTCAAATAAAATATTAGAAAAGTGCACCCTCAAATAGCTATGCTAGTCAAAGTTGAACTTAAAGAAATTATCGGATGTTGGTTTCATAAGACCTATTAACTATGTAGACTAGATCTCCAACCTTGTACCATAGATCAAACCAAATGGACAAATCTATATCTACATATATTTCTGAGACTTGACCAAAGCATGTCCGAAGGATGACTTCTCACTCCCAAATATAGACATCCTAGTAGACCTAATAGTAGGATATGAGATGTCCCTCATGGATGGATTCTCGGGATATAATTAGATCCACATTGCCCCTAAAAAATAATACAAGACAACATTCACTTTATCATGGGGTACATACTACTAGAATGTCATGCCCTTTGGATTGAAAAATGCAAGTGTCACATATCAAAGAGCTATAACCACCATATTTCATGATCTCATGCACACATTGATGGAAGACTATGTTGATGATATTTTGGCAAAATACTTGACACGTGGTGATCACTTAAGAGTCCTGGACAAGATTTTCAAATGGCTAGAAGAATATAAGGTTTGTTTAAATCCCAAGAAATGTGTCTTCAATGTGACATCAAGAAAGCTTTTGGGATACATTGTTCCCTATCTAGGCATTCAAGTAGACCTGGCAAAAGTCAAAGCAATATTAGACATGTCTCCACCTAAAGGAATTTGTCAACTTCAAACACTATAGAGCTGAATCTAGTCTATTAGACACTTCATTACACAACTTGAAGATAAATGTCAACCTTTTCAATATTTGTTACACAAGGGAGTCCCTTTTATTTGGACATACAAGTGTGAGGTATACTTTTAGTAGATCAAAGAGTATCTCTTGACACCTCCCATCTCGATGCTTCCTATCAATGGAAAACCCATAATTTTGTACATCTCAGCCACTGCAACTGCACTAGGGGCATTACTGGCTCAAAATGACCATGAAGAAAAGGAACATGCAATCTACTACATTAGTCACACTTTGGTGGGATACGAGCTTAACTACAATCCAATTGGACATGCTTGTCTTGCAATGGTTTTTGCCACTCAAAAGTTGAGACACTACATGTTAAATAACAAGTCTAAGCTTGTGGAAAAAATAGATCCCTTGAAATATCTACTTAGTAGAGCAGAATTAATAGAACTATTGGCTAAATGGGTCATGGTACTCAGTGAATATGACATTTAGTATGTGGAACATAAGGTAATAAAAGGACAAGTTATTGTAGACCAACTTATTGATTTACCCACTAAAGCTACTCACCCTTTGATTTCTAATTTCCCATATGAGCTAATATTTACATTAGACATTGACACAACATGGCAGTTATATTTTGATGGTTCATACACTAGTCATGGATTAGGTGTAGGAATACTATTCATCACTCCTCAAGGTGACACTATACCCAAATCATTCAGAATAACCTTCCTATGTACAAACAACATTCTAGAATATGAGGCCTTACTAATAGGATTGTGCATGGATATAAAGTGGAAAATTACAAGTTTGTAGGTCTTTGGTGATTCCCAATTGGTCATCAAATAGATCAACAATTACTATGACACTAAAGATGAGAAATTAACCCCACACAAAAGAATGGCTAACAGTCTTAAGTTGTATTTTGTAGAAATTGCTTTTTGCCAAATCCCATGGATTTAGAACAAAGAAATTGATGCCATGGCCACCATTGGTTTGCTTTTGGAGATTCCCAAAAATATGTCATAGTACAAGTTTTTTGTGGAATAGTTGTTGGTCCGTACCTTTGATGTCCCTGAGTTCAAAATGGTATGTGAGCTTGTTGGCCCTAATTCCTCCTAGTTCCAGGATATATATGAATACTTACATTCCCATACCCTATCACCCGACCTCTCCAACAACCAATGCAAGTCCATTTGAAAATCCACTTGCTACACCATCATTAGTGACACCTTATATAGATGTAGTTTTGACAACACTTTACTCAGACATATTGACACTAAAAAATCACAAACTACCTCACATCAAGTACATGAAGGTATATGCAGATCCCATTCTAATGGTCCGACCCTAGCCAAAAAGATCATGTGATTGGCATATTATTGGCCTACAATGGAGCATGATGCCTATCACTTCATGCAAAAATGTCAATAGTGCCAGATACACAGTGATCTCATTCATGCACCTGTGTAGGAGTTTCAACATATCACTTCACCATGGCCTTTCACCCAATGGGGACTTGACCTCGTAGGAAAAATTCATCCCACCTCATCAAATTTTCATAAATTCATCATCAACACCACCAAATACTTCACAAAATAGGTTGAAGCCATCCCTATGACATATATTACCAATAAACATATCTCCAAATTCATTCTCAATTACATCATATGCCAATATGGTGTCCCCCAAACCATCATCACTAACAATGGTCATCCCTTCAAAAATCAAGATGTTTGTGAGTTATGTGAGAAATTCAACATTTAGCACAACTTTTCCACACCATATTACCTTCAAGGAAAGAACCAAGCTGAGGAGTCCAATAAGACCATAATCAAAATTATTAAAAAGACTGTCAATGATGTTGGTTGTGACTGGTACATTCAGCTTAACCTTTCCCTATGGTCATATCACACGAGCATCTGCACACCCATCAGTGCCACTTCATTTTCCCTAGTCTTTAGTTCAGAGGCTATCCTTCCTATCGAGGTCAAAGTCCCCTCCCTATGGGTCTCCATGAAAGGGCTTATTAATGATGAGGAATATCTTATATCCCAATTGCATGAGTTATAATTGCTTGATGAACGCTGATAGAGGGCCTTGAATCATCTATATGCATATGAAAATTTCCTTTTCCATAGTTACAATAAAATTGTTTTGATTAGACACTTTGACATCGATGACTTAGTGTTGATGGAGTATCCAAAAAATCAAGCAGATGTGAGAAACCTAGAAAATTTGAGCCCAATTAGTTAGGTCCATATGTCATAACAACATCTTTTGGTTCTAGTGATTATAGATTGTCCACACTTGAAGGGGAACATTTGTCAGAGCCTATCAACAACTTGTACCTATGCAAATTCTATACATAGCTTTAGAGTGCCATGCTAAAACCATTAAAATACAAAATAAATTGAAAATAAAATAAAAAATATTACCTTGATGAAAGCATGGAAAATAGGCATATTTGGGATAACAAAAAAATAAAAAACTCATGAAAATAGTAAAGAGAAATAATCCGTCCAATAGGGAAAACCACTTTGGTGGTGTTTTGGATAAGTACCATGGTGAAAACTTGGAAAATAGGCACCATGTGTAGTTAGTCTCTGCTTCATCATTTACTATAACTCTACTTGGTCTTCCACCCTCATCCATCACAATGTCTTTACTCTCTATCATCTCCCATTTGACATCCATCACAAGGCCTAGTCATCTTTATCATGACTTTCAAATGGTTGATGTCTTTTGTCCTTTATCCTCCATCTTCAGTCCATAATAAACCCCTATCCCATCCCATCCCAGATGGTTAGTCCTGGGCCTAGTTGGGGGCACATTTCCTAACACCTGGCTTCATTGGATTCTACACTTGTCATTGGAGGTAAGCATATTCCCAAAAAGACACCAAAAAAAAATCAATTATTTGACAAAAGACAAAAAAATCAAATATTCCCCAAAAGACAAAAAAATCAAAACATTTCAAAAGAAAAAAAAAAAATCATAAAACTTTGCAAATCCTAAAAAACCAAAACATGTGAAAAACAAAAAAGCATCCAAATAACTTGCAACAATCACAAAAATAGAGTCACAATCAGTCAGAGTTAAGTCATAGTTAGAACTATCAAACTACGCGGTCTCTGTGCATTTGCTATGTAGTCAAGGACATCAGTTGATGTGCCCCCGAGACCACCTAAGTTAGTCTTTTAAGTCTTTAATGTCAGTTGGTCATTTGATTCCAATAAATGAGTTATTTTATCTTCGTCGAGTTAGTCGTATCAGTCAATAAAATATATCATCTTTGATCATGGTATCATTCAAACTATGATGTCTTTATACATTTTCTACATAGGAAATTCCATCATCGATGTGCCTCTAAGCCCCCTAGGTCCAATCCCTTAGGGTTTGTTAGGTCAATTCAAAACATGTCGGTTTGTCTCTAATATTTCAGTCCCATACTTATCAAACTATGAGGTCTCTAAGTGTATGATGTAGGAAATGCCATATGTCGATGAGCTCTTGAGGCCACCTAGGTTAGTCCTTTTGGGTCTATCATGTTGGTCAAATAAGTCAGACATTGTCACATTCAGACACAAGACAATCATTTGAATCTCAACATTCAAATCACAAATGAATAGACAACATAGTCCAATTAGTCATCAAGTCAAACATTAGTCAAATTTCCAACACAATGTGAACCTAGTCACTTTATGGTCCCCTTTCAAGATGTATCCCTGGAATTGACCTCATCAAAATGTCATTTTCCTTTTCAGGATGTGTCTTTCTTGATGATAAGCTCCTTCACATAGTCATTGGCCTTTTTAGGATGTGTCCTTCTTGACATTAGGCATCATCAAACAGTCAAAACTATCAGACTATCACATCGTTAAAGTTTCAAAACATCAAGCAATGAATCTTCGACAAACAAATATTGGCAAACATATTCAATGGCTATTGATTTTTCTAGTAGATTTTGTCTTATCTTTTTATTGTTTTATCTTTTGGTCATGTTACTAGCTACCTCAAAGATGTCCCATGATATATTTAGAGGTGCAATGACATCTCATGGCCTATTTTTCCTTGATTGTTGTCTTTGGTGTGTCTTGACAAAAAGAGGGGCAACATAGCCCTTAGTATTAGTTAGGACATTCCTTGTTTGCAACTATTTTTTTGCAAGAGGATGACCTTTCACATGTTGGTCTATTTCATATCATGGTGTTTGTTGTCTATTTGTCACATGTTACTACCCAATGATGATTATGCAATGCCTATGATGTTATTTGGAAAATATTGAAGTATTCCTTTTTCATCCTAATATACATGTCTTCCATGCTAACATTTCTTCTATTTCTTCATCCTCTAGTCCTCTTATCCATTTCAAGAGAACACTCATGTTATTTGAACTCGCCTGTCCTCTCGATGGGGCATACCACTACCTCCTCATCATCCTTGCTCTCCACACTTTCACACAACGTGATAAACCACATTATGTCAAAGAGGGGAAAAAATTAGACACATAAAAATGACCTAGGCCCCCGACCTGCATTTTTCTATGTCAAACATCCTCCTCACATAATTAAATCATTTGATTATGTTCCAATATCAAAATTTCTAACTATTCCTCTGTGATAATTTAAATAAATAATTTACATTTAAATTTATTTAAATATATCACTAATCAATCCTTATTTATTTCACCCACTTTCCATCCCACCAAATAAATAATTAAAACAATTATTTATTGTCTTTTGTCTCGTTCCCATTTATTAGTTAAACCATTATTTAATTCATAAGTCATATTTCCTCCATAAATTAAATAATTTCTATTATTCCAACTACCTCTTTTTCTCCACCATTGATTTAATTTCTTTCAATTAAATATCAACCCTTCATTTCAAGGCTTGCCCTAACTTTGACCTAATGTTTCCCTAACCCTAATGCTCCTTATCACATTGAATCCTAGCTGTTGATCTTAGGGCTTCACCAAATTTTAATTTTTTCATCCATTCTCAATTTGGAATACTTTAAAAGGATCTCTCTCTCAAGACATTTAGAGATAGACATAGAGTTATTTTCAGCATGCTTGAGAACTTCAATACTTGAGCACTCATAATACTTCAATACCTTGCTTTTCCTAATCATAGGCTATGGTTTCACTTCAAATCTAAGGGAAATCATACAATTTATGGAAAGATGGGGAAGGGAAATAGAGGTTATTAAAGGGAGGCTTGAAGATTAGGTGATGTTGTTTCAGTATTTTCATGTTTCTTGCTTTCCATTGTTCTCTATTGTTGATAGGGGTTTAATTTATTTTATCCTATGTGCAATCTAACTTGAAAATTTCTCCCTAATACAAGAGCAAATATAATATTCATAGCTAAATCTAGGGACCTAGAGAGGATACTTATAACTGGAGAACCATACCTTATTAAGAGGAAAACTTAATAAGAGGGAATATAATTCCAAATATTTAGGAAAAATTATTAAGAGGGAATATAATATTCAAAGCTAAATCTAGAGACCTAGAGTATACTTATAAGTGGAGACCCATACCTTATTGAATGTATTTTATAAGATCATTACCAAATCCTTATCTTTGAAGTTGCACCATATCCTTCCATAAATTCTGAGGCCTAGGGGAACTATATTATCAAGTTTAGATATATAGTAGATAACATGATTATAGTTTATGACTTGGTATATAATGGACACTTTCATTATTAGGATCTATGCATGAAAATTAATTTCTCAAAGGCCTACAACCACATTGAATGATTTTTTATCCTAGACATTTCATAGGCTCTATAATTTGGGTTTCAAATCATTCAATTTATTAGCATAACTTTTGTAGATTCCTCTTCTTGCATTACTATCTATCATCAACAATCTATTGCTTTTGAAAATTCAAATCCATTTGACAAGGTTTTCCTCTAGCCCCAACTCTTTATGATCTTATTTTTGAAGGGTTTTGTTACCTCCTAGTTTATTATGTGTATCAAGGATTGGTTAAAGGTATTACTCTAGCAAATTCCTCATATTAGGTTGTTAATGGCTATTTTGTTGATAACTATTTTCTCACTATCTTGGAATACTATAAAAATATCAACACAAGCCTTCCATTGCTTAGATATTATTTATAAAGCTTCTAGTTCTAGCATTCAATGGTATAACATTCAATATTACATACAATCCTTCCTATCCATTTGTTTCTGGCACAATTTATATGGTTATAAATGAATTAATCATGGTGAAGTTTTTAGACTCTGTTGGTATTCGTTTTGATTTCCAAGCATCATAGATACTTTTCCAGTAAGCTATTCTTGCCAAAATTGATTTATTTTTTAAATATTACTAGGTCACATAAGCTTTCTCTCTTGTAGAGAAATTCATTGTTTTTTGTCAAATACTTGCTACAACTCATGCTCATCATTATACATGATGGGTTCCCTTTAAGAAATGTTACTTTAATCTTGAAAAGTTTCTTTGTGATTTTATATGGAAATATTCAAAGAATCATTGAGGATTTAATTTTTTTGGTCAAGATTTTTTCTACCTACCATGAGAATCTAAAGGACTAGTATTACTATCTTCTCAATATCAAGGTTTATATCTTTGCATTAAGTAGATTAATTTTTCCTCTTAGGGTATTGAAGCCTAAAAACATCCTGTGTAATTTTTTTCTCCTATTCATTCTGCTAGGTGGACAACTTTGAAGAATATTGAACTTTATACTATTCTAATTATAAATTATTCTATTCAAATCCATGAGACTTTTGTGATAAAAATCATTTAGATGGACTATGAAACCATGTAACTATGTATCCTTAAGAATGGATTTGGCTTCCATAATGGTTTTTTTAGAAATTACCATAATATTTTGTAGTCTCCTATTTTTCTAGGTAACAATCATCTTCTTGCAAAGATGCCTTGGGCTCATTCCCTAATTTTTTTTAAAAGAGAACTTAAAATACTCAATAACTCTTTTTTGGAGCTTGTATGAGTCTCCTTTCATGGATTGAGGCTAAGTTTAAGTTCCATATTTCTAATAAAGATCATGAACCTTTTTATATGATTACAAGGGCTACCCTAACTAGTATGATTCATATTTAATTTTCTTGAATTAATAGAAACATTGGTGGAAAGATTAAAAGTGGTATCTAGTCACCAATTCCCAAAATTATAAACCTTAAACCTTCATAAGGATGTCACTTTCTCTCTCCTCAATTTTTCATTTTTCCCACCTTAAACCAATGGTGGAATTTTTAGTCACAAATTTTTATTTGGCAACACAAATTTCATTCCACCTTGTCAACAATTATGGGACTAAAACTGACTCACTTTTCTTGTTGTCTCCTCTTTGAAGGTCTCCATATTGGCTCCAGGTTATGCCATTTGGGAGCCACTAATTATTTTTGTACCTTTTATGGATAATGAAAATCTATCAAAAATATTTTTTTGTCCCAAAACTTAGAATTTCTTGACTTGGATACACAATTTTTCAATCCATTTAAACTAGAACCCTTTTCATGTCATATGGTTATTTTAGGGTATTGACCTTGTATGCCCCATAAATTCACCCATATTAGGAATGCTTCAATGGTGGAGATAATTTTTAAGATATGGAAATATAGAAATTATACTATTTTTTCTAATTGTTTTGTGTATTGTCATGCTTTCTTTATGATAAAGCTATAGTTTATTCTAATTTCTTACTGAAAATTCAAGTGCAAGCCAATAAATTTTTGGTTGAGATGTCTCACCTTCAAGCACTTCCTAATCATTAGGGTAATTCTCCTAATGTTTTTATCATAGTTCCTATATCTCCCTTTTCCTCTTTGGGTCACTCACTTTCTCATAAGAATTGTAATGGATGTAACCTCTCCAGATAAGGAAACTAGGATAAACACTCCCTAATTTCTCCCCCTACTATGAGAGGTGATCATTGTAAATGAGGTTGGTTACACCTTGGTATTTAATTCTCCACCAATTTAATTTATGTTTGAGGAAATTTTAGATGTCTAGTGAGAGGTCATACTAGTTGATTTGTTTCTAGAAAATTCCCTTGGTTGGATGTTTCTATCTCACCTATTTGCACAAATGAAGAAGATAATAATAAGGAAAATGATAATTATGGGTTAGACCCTCTTGTGGACACTCTAGACCAATTGATGTATAGGGTATACCTAATGATTTGGATCCTACTTCTCTCCTCACTACTACTTTTCTCATCACTTAGCACCTTCATTTTATTTTTCAATGTTATCAAATATTTCCCCATGTATACTCCAGCGGTGTGAATTTTTGCACCCACCTTATTTTTTGAATATGTATAACATTATTTTAAAATTTTTAAAATTATTATTATATATATATATATATATATATATATATATATATATATATATATATATATATATATATATATATATATATATATATATATATATATATATATATATATATATTAGTATAAAATTATAAAGAGACAAAGACTAGATCCTAATTTGAAACTAAAAGGATGAGTTAATTTAGATCCAATTTATTTTTTCAATATTGTAAATCAATTATAAAGAAGCCTAAAATAACATTCACATTCTAAAATTAAGTTCTCAATCTTAAAGAGAGGATACTGAAACATGAAACTTGCAAAATACATTTATCTTACAAGGGTTAAAGGAAAAAAAATCTCATTAGAGGCAAAGAATTATACTATGAGTAAATATAATTATTTCCTTCCAAAAGTAAGAAATTAATAAAGATCTTACCCTTATGAATTCTAGTGCATCTAATATATATCCCATATTAGCAATTCATATATATAATCCAACCCATCCCTAATAAAAACCAAAGAGGGCTTCTTAACTTCCCTAACCTCGTTATTTTTTATGGGAAAGAACTTGAAGAACAATATAAAATGCTTTACACTATGCTCTTGTAGATAAATATTATAAGTTTAGAGAAATGATAATATGATCAATCTACAATTTTCATTAATAAAGCTACTAACTAACAATCCCTAGATCCTAAACTATTCACAATCTATTGTACAAGAATTTAAGTTTTAGTATACCTTCCTTGTGAATATAATTTATTTATAATAGAATGCCACAAATTTATTTGTAGTAGAAGAAAATTTATTTATATTTAAACTATAATATTTAGCACAAGGATAGTCTATTTAATATTCTACTTGTAGACACGTGAAATTAGCATCGTACACTCAATTCATATTCATTCGATCATCAAAAAAATCAAATTCACATTCATCCATTCATTAGGTAAATCAAATTCATTAAATTCAGTCTTGTAAGGTTATCCATTTAAATTAAATAAATCAACTTTGTTTAATTTAAGTCTCATATCCCCCTTTTAATTAAATAAACCAAACTTTATGTAATTAAATCCCAAATTCATATTCCATCCCTTTTGATTTAAATAAATCAAAGTATTTAAGACAAATGGGTTAAAGACATCTAATCATCATCTAAGTTAATCAAACTATGATTAATCTAATCTAACCACCCATCACATCCTCTAGCTTTTCCCACTTGCACCAATAAAGCATTTTAATTCATTTATTAAAATCATCATTTTCCCTCAACAAAGCATATTTTAAGAATATTCCTCAAGTTTGAATTTGAAAACAAGTTGACTTGTCCCTTCCAACATGGCAATAACTTCCCTCTTACATGTACCCCACTTGGCATTAAAGTCACTTTTTCTCCCTCCAACAAGCCAAATTTGAATTTGAAAAAGGCCAACCAATCTCATTTATTGGCACATTGACCAAAATTTGCACATTCCTCAACCATTCGCAAGGTGACAAGTGGCTCCATCTCATTGGCTAAAACATTATCCCACACTACTCTCTTTTGAGCACTCTTTCAACTTGACAGTCTATAAATGGAAGCTTCATTCTTCATCTAATTATCCACAATCTTCATGCAAAGTTACTCTCTTCAATTGAGAGATAATTTTGCCCATCTTCATAGAATTTTCATATCAGTTTCATCATTGAGCTTATCAAAAAGGGGTTGGGAAAAGGCTATTTTCCACATCAAAATAGCACCAATCCCCCAATAAGATCAAGTGCTTGCTTTTTTTTAGAATAGGAATAGTTATCTATGTTTGTATTTCCTCATTTATTTCATCTTTGTCCTTGTTCTCTAACAATGCAAATCAATTTTATGGGGGAATTCTTATTCTAACCTTGCATTTTTGGCCTAACAATGTGATTTGTTTGCTTTGTTCATGCAAGTTTGGATTTAGGGATCCACATTATGGTGCTAGAAGGAGGGTGACTCTTGAAATTATTAGTTTTCCAAAGTTTCAAATAAATCTATTTGTCTATATTGTGCAAATCTCATTGATTATCTATGAACTACTGTTGTATATATGTTGATTACGTAGATTAATCAAAATGAGATTTGAGGCATTATATACAAGAGAAACCCAAATTTGTTTACATTATTCTCTTGATTGAAATACATTGAGCTTCTATTTTTTTATCAGGACGCAGTTATATTAGAAAATGGTAGGGTACTTTTTTCTTTATTGAAACACATTTATATGGGAATGCTTTTATTGAAATGCATGTATAGATGATCCACCTTATCTTTGCTTCTCCATTTTGTGTACATGTCTACCAAATCATTTTTAACTATAGCATCTAACAAAATCACTCCATGTTTTATGCCTTTTCATGAATGTCCATACCCCGTTTCAAGCCGCTAATGTTGGGCGCAGATAGTAAAGATGCTAGTAAAGGTTGTAAGATTCGGTGTTACACCTACCATTCTATTTTATACATATCTTGCATCTATTGTGTTTTATTCTATCCATATGCTAACCTTGTTGTCTCAAGCGATATAAAAAACAAAAAACAAAAAAAAATAGAAGACTCTGCCTCCGCATCTTCTTGGTTGTCCTCTTGCAATTTATTAATGCTTACCATCTTGGTTGGGCCCTCGCTTTGCACATAGCAGTGTATGAACTCTGAGTTGTCCAACTCCGCCATCTCTTGCATGTCTTCCATCACCACGTGGGATTTGAGTGCTACAAACAGACACACCATTGCTTCCCCTATACCTATTACCACACTAGATATTAGCATCATATGTGCATCTTATCATTTTATTCCTAATATCCACAGTTATCTTTGTCAAAAGTTGAGAAGGTTCATATTCTATCAAAAGGAGCTCGTGCCTTGTTTGTGCTTCCACACTTTCCATATGCATCCACCAGAGCATTTATAATCATAATATCTAAGAAAATCCATTTTTCATTATGCTTTACTTCAATTCCAAAACTCTGATTTGTGTGCAGGTAGGGAGGATGCTAGAACAGCTGGGGAGTTCAACTTTACACCTACCAATTACATTCACTTGAAATATTCTCTCCTTTAAGTGCATATTCCTGCAATCGTGGTATTCCTTTGATGCATTCTATTTAATAGATCACATGCCCTCCCTATGTTTCACATTCTCCATATGGACATTCTATCAAGTAGTTCATTGGGCCCTCTCTATGATTCCACTTTAGTCGCTATCTTCTGCACCTATGAATGGTATTTTCTTAAAAAGTTTCTATAATCCTTTTTAACATTATTTGAATGAGTTCAAAAAGATGTGAGCCATTTTTTCAAACAATTCATGTGACTTTTTTATGCTTTCGCGCATTGCATATAGTCAAACAGTTTATGTGACTTGCCACTTGCATATATAGTAAGGATGTTGTAAAAGGTTGGGAATTTGGCTTTACACCTGCTAATATCACTTGCTTTAGATTTTCTTACGCATTTTTCATCTGTACAAAACCTACAACCAATGCATTCCATAAGATGACGTTTCTCAGGGCATATCTGCCAACGAGTTCATGAGCCTAGATTTCCTGGATGTGCATTTTGCGTTTGATAGCTGATTTGATTTTCTTGAGCTAGGATTCATGGCAGTAAAACCTATTGAGATCTTCAATAGATCATGTTGTGGGTTCAACGCTGACAGTTTTGTATCTAAATCCCAAGGAGGGAAGAAATGCTAGCATCCCTCAGTTGGTATTACAGTAGCAGTGAGGAAAGGTATTTGTGCCTTTCTTGGATGTGAGGTACACATGTACTTAATTAGCTGGCTTTTCTCATTGTACGCGGTATGTTGAAAATTTGAATCGATTGGTTGGCTTTCTCATTTAAGCTTTCATTGACTATTGGAGACCTCTATTTAATACCGAAATGAGGGAGGTGTAGGTTTCTAGATCTTAATTAGATTTGATTGGCATTTTCTTCACTAACATCACTTATTTAAGATCTTTTGCAGGCTAAGTCAATACGAATCAAATCTTTATTGACATGCAATCATTACTTCTTATCAGCCATTATTGTTGAACTACATGGAATTCTGAAATGCTAGAATAGCCTGTGGTGCTCCATAGCAAGATTTCCCTTATTTCTAGAATTCAAATTTGAAAAGTGCTAGTGAAAATGATCAAAGATAGGAATGCATTTATATCCGGATCTTGATGCATTTATTTCTACTCACTAATGTATTCTAATCTCTGAAGCAAATTTTTGGCATCTAGTATCTGGCATCTAAAACATAATTGAACACTTATAATTGCTATTGTTTGAACTTAGTTGGCAGACACCATGAATATGGTGTAATAAATTCATGTGTAATAACCTGGAGAAAGATCTTTTTGTATCTTTTGACATCTTATCTTGGTTGATTACTTAATGCTATTAATAAAGACACTTGACCTGAATGCAAGAGTAGGTAAATAAGGGAAAACAAATATTTTTTAAAGGAGATAGATGTATGTGTTTCATGGAAAATAAATTTTTTTTAGCAAGAATTTAGGAGGAAAATCCTTTCTATCATGGCCATTTCTATTGTTTCTACATTGATCCTTCTTTGCATTCTTATTGTCTATTTGGCTTCCAATTTTTTTTATTTTTATTTTTATTTTTAAAAGTGACTTTTGGTTCTTGATTTTTATTATTGTATATTGGCTTGATCTCTATTATTCAATAGAAACTTTTAAAAACCATCTTGTATTTTTAACTTTAATTTCATCATATCTTTTCATTGAATCATACATTTGGATGAAAATGTAAATATTTCAATATTGGCCATCAATTATGTAATGGATATGAAAGCAGGTGCAAATTGAAGAAGTATTGACATTAATTTTTTGAGTTATTCATATGATTTGTCAATTTTATGCTATTTTGTGTCTTTAAAAGGTTTCCTCCAATGGTTGACATATCTTGTGTATATTTTTATCATTTTTCAATGCACGCCTAACTCTTATTCATGATGTATGTAGGAAAAGTGAGAAGAATTTCATTGTACAAGGAGCGTGCAAGAGATATTCAAAGGATCTTGGAGATAAATTGAGCATCAAACTTGAAACTCAAAAGAGTTTTTTCATGCTTGGAGATTTTGTCTTACACCTTATTTTTTTGTTTTAGGCTAACTCATTTGGTTTTGGGATTTAAAACGAACCTTTCAAAAGCTTTCAATTTTCATTGCAAGGGGGTTAAAATGAATCTTAGCATAAACTCACTAAATTTTGTTTGGGAATAACAAATTGAACAAAAAAAATTCACATTTGATTTTTGGTGCTTAAAATGAAATCATCAATGCTTTGAAGTTAAAATGAACAAGTTCTTTCATTGTTTTGTAATCTTTTTTGCAAAGTAATTCACTTAAAAAGACTTATGTGCTTTTCTTGCGCTTCAAGGCGATCTTGAGAATCAAAAGTATTTTTGGTGAAATTAAATTGCATAAAAGATTTCCTCCACACTTCATTTTGGGAACTAAATTTGAACAAATCTTGTGAGTGTGAGTTAGGTATATCGCGTGTGTTCTCCCTTTGTTTCTAAACAAAGGTCTATCTAACTATGGATGTCCTTGCTTGTTGTTGTTTACATTTAGAGGAGCCTACCTAAGAGACACATCCGAAAGGAGAACTTGAAGGTGACTCCAACCATTTTTCATTCAAGCCGGTATATAAATGGATAAGACTAAACTATCAAGTCCTCATGGTATGTAGGCTTTAGCCATAGAGTGTCTTTCAGAATGGGGTACTACTATAAAAATTATAAGTGCCCCTAGTAAGATTGATTAAAGCCTTTAGTGGATTATTGGACACTTGCAAGGTGCCATGTCCTTGATGTCACATTGAACCTTGTTTGTAGTAGCCAACCAGTCCATCCAACAAGTTTTTCAAAGTGGTGCATTGGAACTTAGATTCCAAGAAGTTACTTACCATGTTCGATCTTGGTTGAAATATAGAGGTTCAGACTTCATTCTTAACATACCTTTATATTTTTTCCTTGGTAGCATGTAAGATCATCTCTTCTACTATGAAGGGTATGAGGCAAGCCCACCAAGAAAAACATACCAATTGAGCTAGGATGTTATATTGCTTGTGAGTTAGTTTTGAAAACACAGTGCTTGGATCCAAAACATTGAGACAAACATTAAACAAATCATCAGAATTTCAAAATCTTTGAGAGGAACAAATACCTTTGAAAATTCTTTGTGTTATTGCTTGTTTCTAGGGATTCTTATCCCTAGAAGGCTTCTAAACACTAAGATTGACATCTCATTTTGTTCATTCCAAAGTCAACAATAGGAAACTATGCTTTTCAAACCTTGATTTTCACATAATGGACCTTGTGGAATGAAAAGGAATTGAGACATAGACATTCAATTTGAAAACTAAGAAAGAAGTGTGTTTGTGATAAAAGCAAGTAATTAATCAAGATTAACTCAAATTGAACCCCACACATGTGCTTGTTTATCTTTTTATCATATTTCAAGCAAACATTGGTCTTTGGTTTTGAACTAATCTTAGAGAAAAGCATGTTCTTCACTATCTTGGTCTCATAAACAAGTCCTTCCTAGGTTCATTTAGGATAAAATCAAACACTTCATCCAAATTCCAAACATCTATCAAAATCCATCCCATAAACAACTTTAGAGCTTTGGAAACATCATTATAGACTTGAGTAAATCATCAAAATCAAAATCACATTGTTTAGTTAAGTGTATGGGAATGCATCTTTTCTCATAAATTTAATTGAATTAGAAATCCTTTGAGAAAATTTCATCCTAATATCACATCCAAAATCTTAGGGTTTACAAGTTCATTATCCAATCAAAACAATCAAAATCAAACCCTAAGTCTAGCATTGATCCAAAGTCCCTAAATGCTCAACACTCATATCATTTACCCCTTTCATCCTTCATCTTGTCATTGGTCCTAAACAACTTAGAGGTCAAAAAGGTCAAAACACAAGAAGAACATGGAATATAAACTTGACCCATGCATCATGAGTAATCCAAGCCAACCAAACTATCAAAGCCTTACAATGCCAGTTGATTTTCCACACTCACATTTATACAATCCGTACTTGGGATCATTATCTCCCACAAACCTCAATGGTACAACAAATGTGAGTATGCATAATGAAAAGTTTGGAACACCTTTCTCGATGGTAGATTTAAATCCAAGCCCAAACCTACAAATCCATCAACCAAACAATCAAGGCATGAGTCTTCAAATGAACAACATTATCCCACCAAATCCCTACATGCCAAATGTGAATGTACCAAGTACAACTTTACAAAACATGAACATTTTGAATCCAAACTTGATAAACTTTGGGAGGGATATGTTTGTAAATCATATGAATATTCTTAAAATTCCAAAAAAGATGTTAACGACTGTGTGTATTAATCCAAGTCAAGGTAACACTATGAAAAATCAAAGTTACCTAAATCAAGGCAATGTGATTCCCAACATCAACAATGTTCAATTTCAACCTATCATGACAAATGTAAACATCATCCCAAATCAAAACATTGTCCAAAATCAATCTATCCAAGGCAATCCATCAAGCACCAATCAAATCATTGCATCAAATCCTCCAAATATACCATTGATATCACAACAACAGATGGTATCCAATCAAACAACAACATTGATCCCAACAAATCAAAACACGGTCTCCCAAGGACCTATCACCTTAGTCATTCCAACCATCACTATCACTTAAATCATTCCAACCATCACTCTCACACCCATCACAACTTAACCCCTCACTACCATGATCGCTCCAAGCATATCTCAACCACTTGTCATTGCATCCAACACAATTTTGAATCCACCACCACTACCACCTAAACCAAACATAGCAAGCCAATACAATAATGTGCTAAAATCTTACCAAGCTTGCCAAAAAGTACTCTAGCAGTACTAAGTTGCTCAGGCTACCCAAGCCTCCCAAGCTGTGTAAGCTACTCAAGCTACTCAAGCTACCCAACAAACACAAGCACAAACATGAAAAATGATAACTATTGGGGACAATGATGAAGATTCGACCAATGACCATGTTGAAAATGTTTCTACATCACATAATGAGTTAGAGGACATATCTCAAGAATTCATTCCAAATCATGATCAACATATTTCACCAAAGTCTATCAATGGTCCTTTCCAAGACATATTGACATCCTTTGACCTCATGATTGCCAATATAGAAGGAATCTTCAACTCAACACTTGATCCCAATTAACTCAAAGATCAAGAGGATATTGAGCCACTTACCATGCCTAATGATGTTTTCCAAAAACCATTTGTAAGTAATCCATCCTTTGAAACTAACCCATGTTAGGAGCTTGATCCAAAGCATGTCGAAAATAATCCCAAAATTAATCAAGATCAAGAATTCATATCTCCAAGATACTATAATGATCTAATGTACACTATCTTATCTATACAAGATGTCCCAAATGATGATCATGTCCATATAACACATACTCCTCCATCTACCCATGAGATGCTTTCTATGGATGGACATGTAGATGATCTTCATTGAAAATAAGATTCCTTTACTCTTGACATTATTACACAAAAAGAGCAGGTTATTGATTCCCACTGTCAAATTGAGTTGTCAACATTAGGATCAGATATATCAAAAATTTAGATTGAGGACATCATGAATAAAGATATCCAACATTATCCACTCAAGGAAATAGGTCAGACAAAGTAGGATATTTCAAAGTTAGCAGAGCAACAAATTCCAATAACATCATCTACAGTGGTCATTTAAAAGAGAATGTATTCTAAACAAGAGCTCTCGAAAAAAGCGGAATCAAAGCATCAAGGTACTACTTCCATAATATTGGGGGAAACTTCGTCTCAAGCAAATGTCAACATAGGAAGCATGAAGAGTCCTTATGGTGAAACTAATGTTAATACTACTTGACCAACCACGTCATGAATCTTCATCCACCCATCACCAAATCCATGAATTGGGACCAAAATCAAAAGAAATATTTGAATAAAATCATGAAGAAAATTATCAAAGCAAGAGAAACTAAGAAGTATAATGGACAAATCAAATATAAGTGGATACCAAAGAATACAAAGAAAGATTATCCCTATCAAACTCCATCAGTCAAAGAAACTATGGGGAAAAATAAAAAGGGAAAACTATCCATCGAAGATGTCCACAAAAGAAAAAGTAGGATTTTCAAGAAACATACAAAGTATATCAAGCAGTTGATTCTAATTCCATGCACACTTTTCTATCCACCCATCATTGCTCATATTCCCAAGTTTGGAGAGTCAAAAGTTCCAAATTGTCAACCAATCCATCTTTTATCCCTAAACACACTCCATCCACACCTCCACGCATGATATCCAATTCTCACATTGACCATGTATTGGAAAAAAACCTTCATCATAAGGATTCAGAAGGCACTCTATCGCAATGTGTGCACAAAGACAAAGTTAACTCCGGTATTGACAAAGAAAATAAGGAATCTCAAAAGTTGTATTCAAGTGCATGTATCTTAGAAAAGAAAATTCTCTAAGGAGGCTATCAATGGCACATAATGATAGAAGAATATACATCCACACAACTAGAGGGTTTGATGTGAGCTTAAAATATTTCATAGAAAAAAAAAAATCAAAAAATATGAAAATCCAAAAAAAATCAGAAAAAGGATTGAAAACAGTAAAGAAAAAAATCATCCCCTAGTGAAAACAACTATAGTGGCGCTTTGGGCAGGTACCATGATGAAAACCTGGAAAATAGGCGTCATGTGTAGAATCAAGCATCTATGTGAGCTAGTCCAAGTGGAAGCATCTTATCCCATCCATAATAAATCCAGCATTCCATCAATCCCATCCATAATAAATGCATTCATCCATAAACCATTTATCCAATCCATTTTCATCCATTAGCATCCATCATCCAAGTTATCTTGATCTTGATGAAAGTTTGGGGTGCACTTTATGCTTTCTTATGGTAAACATCTTGACATGGGTCGCTTTCATTGATCCTATCCTACCCAACAAGCATTATCCAATGAGCATTCTTTATCTAAAAACTATATCTTATCACAAGATAACCCTTGGCATCCTTTGCACACTTACCATATCCATCCATTGATAGACCTATTTGAAAATCTACCTGTGACATTTCAAACATTGCTAGACACTGGGGGTAGATATTTGCATCTTTCTTTAGGAATAAATCTTGATGTATATCCTTCAACTTATGTGGTGATCTGAACATTTGCAAATGTGAAATCAATTTGGTCAAGTAGTTGTGAGCCAAAATCTAAATCACTAGCCCATGGCATATTTTTACGAGAACATGTTCTTTATCAAGCTTTATCTTTCATCAAACATCAATCCAAACAACAATCAATATTAGTTGCATCTAATTTTCACTTCAAACATCACATCAAATCATTTGAACAACTTTTGTTCCAAATCGAGCTTCATCAATCCTGATCAATCAAATCAGTCCATCATCATTTAGGAATTCCTTCCCAGTGCTTGCATTGCTTAACACTATCCTTGTATTGTTGTGTATCCTCAACAATGTTATTATCATCAATCCTTCATCATCTTGGGATATCCATCCTAATCCTTGTGTTGCTTAACACTATCCTTGCATTGTTTTGTATCCTCAACAATGTTATCATCATCAATCCATCAATCTGATCAATCAACCTTAGTTTGGTTTTTCAACAAAATCTAAAATAGATCACTAATATCATCACACATTTCCATATCCAAATCATCAAAATCATATGAAAAACCAAAAAACATCCAAAACATATCAAAATCCAAAAAAAATCCATAAAACAAAAAAATGTGAAGAACATGTTATCTGAACTACATCATCTATGAGCCTTGAACATAGGAAAGGTTGATCTTTGATCAGCCCCCGAGACACAAAAAACACAAAAAACATTCGAAAAAGACATCAAAATCCAAAAACATTCATAAAATCTTAGAAAACCCTGAAACATTGCAAAATTTAAAAATCAAAACATTTGTAAAAATCTCGAAAAATACCAAAAATAGCATCAAAACATTCCCAAAATGTCAAAAACATCCAAATATTTGAAAAAATCCATCTGTCTCATCTTGCTTTCACTTGAAATAATCAATCATCCATAATAAATTGATCATCACCTTCATCCTTTGGCAACATAAATAGAAACAATCACAGCAATCAGCAAAAGCAACCTTCAAACACAAAATCAAAATCAAAACAACAAACCATTAAATGAAAAATCAAACTCTTGATCACTTCCAAACACGTCAGTCAACCTTATATCAATAGCCTATCAATCAACTTATCAACCCATCATCATCCTATACAATGCATGTCCTAGGATATATCATTCTGACAATGGGCATCATTTTGGATATCACTTTGGATTCTTATCCTATCAAAACACGTCCCTTTGGCTAAAGGTATGAAGAACATTGGCTTGTTTGTATACTTGATCTTTTCTTTTGATTTATCTTATTGCACTCATTCCAATGACCTCTCGATGATGTCTACTCAAAATGATTTAGAGAGATAGGAATGGGGCAATGATCATTATCTTTTGTCTGTTGTGCTTGTTTGATGTTCTTGTAATATAACTTGGCGAATACTTGCTTTGTTAGGTACGTCCTAGCAAGGTTTCTATATGTCAATTGTCAACAAGAATACACCTATTTGTTTGTCAATTCAAAGGCCATCGCACTAGGTACAACACCATCCTAGTTCTTTATACCTTGATGCATCGTATCTACATGTGTAATCAAACATAAGGTAAGTATCCCTTTTAAAATCCCAATCCTTGATAAGCAAATCATCATCATCCATTTCTCATCATCATCACTCATAAATTTGGCTTGTTGGATCCTGTTGTCATCATCTCATTTCTCAATTCTTCTTTTCTGCACTAACATCATGTCATGAATAGTTAATCATCATGACAAATGCATCCATCCTGCATCCACAAACCATCAACATTATGCACATCATCTCACATACATGTTCATCATCATAATATAGATTTGTTAGTCTAAGCATCTCATAAAATCATACATTTTCATAATCATATAGGCATCATCGCATCATCCATCTCACATACATTTTATCATCATTTAAATTGTTTAGGTTAATATTGATTGCTTATTCTAAGCATCTTCAAATCATCTCATTTGTGTCATCATCATAACCACCCATACGTCCATCTTGAACCTCTTTATCATAAGATCAACCCTCATTGAATATTTTCGCTCAATCTCTCAAGGGGGAAATGTACTAATGTACTTCTTTCCGTTAGGGCATCCAAAAAAAAAAATTATAAATTTTTTGAATTTTAATTGCAGAAAGTTTATTCTATGAACCAACGCAACAAGTACATTGCTTGAAAGAGGGGAAAATGTAGACACATGAAATTAGCATCGTGCACTCAATTCATATTCATTCGATCATCAAATAAATCAAATTCACATTCATCCATTCATCATGTAAATCATATTCATTAAATTCGATCAGTCTCCTAAGGTTATCCATTTAAACAAAATAAATCAACTTTGTTTAATTTAAGTCTCATATCCCCCTTTTAATTAAATAAACCAAACTTTATGTAATTAAATCCCAAATGCATATTCCATCCCTTTTGATTTAAATAAATCAAAGTATGTAAGTTAAATGGGTCAAAAGCATCTAATCATCATCTAAGTTAATCAAACTATGATTAATCTAATCTAACCACCCATCACATCCTCTAGCTTTTCCCACTTGCACCAATAAATCATTTTAATTCGTTTATTAAAATCATCATTTTCCCTCAACAAATCATCTTTTAAGAATATTCCTCAAGTTTGAATTTGAAAAAAAGTTGACTTGTCCCTTCCAACATGGCAATAACTTCCCTCTTACATGGCCCCCACTTGGCATTAAAGTCACTTTTTCTCCCTCCAACAAGCCAAATTTGAATTTGAAAAAGGCCAACCAATCTCATTTATTGGCACATTGACCAAAACTTGCACATTCCTCAACCATTCACACTTGGTGACAAGTGGCTCCATCTCATTGGCTAAAACATTATCCCACATTGCTCTCTTTTGAGCACTCTTTCAACTTGAGAGTGTATAAATGGAAGCTTCATTCTTCATCTAATGATCCACAATCGTCATGCAAAGTTACTCTCTTCAGTTGAGAGCTAATTTTTCCCATCTTCATAGCATTTTCATATCAGTTTCATCATTGAGCTTATCAAAAAGGGGTTGGGAAAGGGCTATTTTCCACATCAAAATAGAACCAATCCCCCCATAAGATCAAGTGTTTTCTTTGTTTTAGAATAGGAATAGTTATCTTTGTTTGTATTTGCTCATTTATTTCATCTTTTTCCTTGTTCTTTAACAATGCAAATTGATTTTATGGGGGATTTTTATTCTAACCTTGCATTTTTGGCCTAACAATGTGATTTGTTTGCTTTTTTCATGTAAGTTTGGATTTGGGGATCCACACTACTATATTTTTACTTTTCTAAAAAAAAAATCAAACTGAGAAAATAATTAATATTATTTTCTATAAAATCACTTGTAAAGAGAAATGTAAAATCTATGACTATTTTGAAATAAATGATAAAATCAATAATTTGTATACCATGTAAGTAACTCTCTTGCATAGCAAATGTGAAAAATTAAGTAGATGACCTTGTAGGGTGTAATTCTAGAAACTATAGAATGATAGATGCTATTTAGACAAAAGGTATATATTTAGGAAATTATTTCCAAGTTATCCATAAATAACACTAATATGTAATAATCAAAAATTATTTTGAATATGGTTTTCTTGTTTTATTTAAAAAAAATTGGGCTTAGAAAACATTTTTCAATAATATTTAAATTTCATCTAAAATTAATAATAATTCTACTAAGGCTTACGAATGGGAATGCTAAATTTTAAAGATAGTTTTGACTATAAGAAACACCACTAATGATGCTTAGTCTACATTGTTTATGTACTAGGGAAAGAAACATTATATACCCTATCTTACTAAATTGAAAAAAATGTTTTTTGTTTAGGGTGCTACGACTCTCTTGATTACTTAGGGTTTTTCACCTAAAGGAGAGAGATAGACCCCAAAATCTAGGTGGTTCACTCAAACTAATGCAAGTATAATGAAAAACTATCTAAATACAATGACCTAAATCCAAAAAACTAATAAAATGGATTGATTATTTATGAAAAACCTAAGAAATATGAAGTGTTTGAAAACATAGTGTGTGTATGCAAACATGAACTAGAAACATAAGCAAATGAAAATAAAACTTAATCAAAATGAATGGAGTGCACTTAGAGGTAGAATGTTGATGCTAGAAGGTTCTATATTGCTTCAGTAGGGGATATGTGCAGGATCATCATGGAAAAAATAGGCCCTTAAGTGGCAAAAAAAATAGAAAAATTAGAGTTAGGAAAATTGATGTAAAAATTTGAATAAGTTATCTATATTATTTCAAAAATATGTAAGAATAAAATATGTAGCAAATTGAATGTAGTTTCTAAACTAATAGGTTTATTTTATTTTATTTTTAAATCTATTTGGTGAAAATTTTAAATTTCAATGCAGTAGTACTTAAATTTTAGGGAAAAAATAAGATGTGTTTGTCTGACCACCCTAACCACAATAAAATGATAACATTTTTTTACAATATTTTAGACAAAAGTAGAGGACTCATATCTGGATGGGATCCATATTTTTTTGAATTTTTTTTTCAAGTAAATAATTAATTATGATTTTTTTATTACAACTTTTAAAAAATATAAAAACTCGTATGTTTGACCACCTTAACTTGGCCAAAACTTCATGAAATTCAATTTTTCTTTTTTCAATCCTATAGTATACGAAGCATAGAATGTGATGGATGTTTTGGATTCAAAAAATGTGATACCATTTGAAAGCTATAGATGTTTTTCAATCAGACTATCAATCAACACTTTAGTCATAATTCAAATAGAAAATGAATAATAATTATTTATTAAATTCAAAGTAAAGCATGATTTATATTAGTGGAAAGCTGAGAATCTGCTTTAAAAACCATTTTCATTTCATCAATTTTGGGAAAAAAAAAAGTTATAAGCCACATACCCTACAAATACCCATCATATTGCCACTTTTTGGCCAATCATAATCCTGCACATACCCTAGGACTCATTCACCATAGATTGTGAATTAGTCTTGACTCTAGTAAATTCTGTTGAAATAGGTTTCGGGATGCCAGGAATTGAAAACCTTAGGAAAAACTTTCTCCAACCTAGTAGTGGGAATAATTCACCATAGATGGTGAATTAGTCTACCTATATAAATCTACAAATTCTGAAGTCAACTCTGTGGGTCCAAATTTGTACTTGTCTTCTTGTCGGGTTGACAGATTCAAATCTACATAAAATGGGGTAAATGATGTTTCCAAGCTTGAATTAGGTCTTTTTTGACTTGAATAGCTTTGATGAATTGTTGACCACTTTTCAACACCTATCTCTTTGACAAGTTTTCCTACAAGACCTGCAAACATACATGCAAAGAGGGGAAAGATGGTTAAGGGTTAGAGTATAGGGGTTTTCCTTGGTCAAACCCCAATTTGGTAATTAAACCCTTGATAATGAAATGGAATAAGAAAGGAATGATGAACAAATAACATGCAAGTGTCATGAACTCACCAAACCCTTGTTGTTGAAGTCAGAAGATATGTCAATGGTTGCTCCAAGATGCTTGATAGTTGCTTGATTGAATGATGATATGATGCTCAAATTGATGCTTAGATGGATTGAATGCAAGGATGAATGATTGACTGAATTGAATGTGGGTTAAAATGGATAGAAAAAAACTTATTTATACACACTTATGCCCTAATTTATAAAAAACTAAAATAAATGTCAAATTTTTTTGAATTCTGTACCAAGAGGGACTCATTTTCTATGCCTTGTGAATGGATCCCACTCAAGGAATGCAAGTGGGTGTTAGAAATTATGTTGCATTTAATGATATTTTTTAGGTTTATATTAAAAAATACACTTAATTAAGGCATGTAAGTGCATAAAGGGGCCAAATAAAACATAAGATAGGTGAAATTAGTGGTGACAAGCCTAGAAAAGCATGAAAGCTTGTTACAACACTTTACAACACTTTAAAATAAGACTTGGTAAGGGATAAAAAGGGAATATTTAGATGAATTATAATAAGAAGAGTCTAGAAAAGTGTAGAAATGTCATACAAAAATTCACAACACCTTTACAATACATCATAAAGTCTTAATAATTGAAATATTCAAGTCCAAATGTGATTTTATAAGTTACATTACAACATTAAATCTAAGAAAAATAGGCCAAGCATCGTAGGAAAAAGACCTAAATGATTGTGAAATTTTCCAAAGATCCATTTTTATATGGTACATTTAGCCCCAACTTTAGTGAGAGGATGAACTTGCTTCAAACTCACACTAAAGTAGCCATACATATTGAGAGGGATCCAAATGTACTTATGCTAGCAAGATGAGACAAAAATTATCAAGAGGGATGATCAAGCCTCTAGGATGAAGATCCCATAACAAAATAAACATAATAATAAAGGAACACACATATGAAAGAGAAAAAGAAAAGGAAGAGAAATAGGAAATTTTGGATCAAGCTTCGATCATTTGTCTAGCTAGTTGTGGATAAGATCTAGGCTATTTGTTTGAAAAAGAAAAATGCATACTCAAAAGGTGAGAAGACTCAAAAGGTGAGAAACATACGTGTGGCTGGTATGTACTCACAAACACATAGGTGGCTATGGGGAAAGTTTTGCCTTAGAATGGGATTCTCAATCAACCATACCAAAGTTATACCTCCTAATAACTTTAATAAGGTGCCACAAGGGAAAAAAAATGCCAGTTCAAGCTTCATGAGACAAGAAAAGATTTGTATGCTTAGAACTCATGAACAAATAGGAGGGTACCATAGGCATGTAATCTGTGTTATGCAAGGTAGCCATATGAATGCAAAATATAAAATGTAAAAATTTAAAATGCAAAAGATATTCAAAGGAGTCTTTCTTAGTTCATGTGAAGTCTATCACTTAGGGAAAATTGTGTCTAATGTCTCCAAGAGAGGACCAATCAAAGAATCAAATATTCACAACTTAGGGGATATAGTGCATCACATCAGGCTACTAAGCAGAATGTAATATGCTAAGATAGATCATTCTTATGAAGGATACCACACCCAATGTCATCCATAAGGTGACAAACACATCATATGAAGTAACAAGGATACACTAAGAACTAGGAAAAGGAAACACACAAAATGAATAATTCCAATGCATGTCCCCACTTTAAAGGAATTGCTACAAACCATTCTATGAGAAATTACTTTAAAGTAGTGAAGGAAAAACTCAAAAGGAAAGAAGACATGAGAAACAACTTGAAAATCCCATATTCCAAGTCATGTTTTAAAGTAAGGCTACATCATGTGAGAGAAAGAAAAGGAGAGAGGGTTTCCTCCAAGAAGGAAAACAACAAACACATAAGGGATCTATGGATTTGGGGTCAATATGTTCATTGCTGCAATGTATTGTAAAGAGCTCAAAACTATCATCATTCCTCAAATACATAGAACTAGAAGAATGACACAAAGAGAGCGAAAACAAAAGAAAAAGAACCATTTGGGTGAACATGGAAGAGACATAGGGTGTCTCAACACTTTGCATCATCCCCAAAAGGAAAACACAAAACAAAAGAAAAACTAGAAAAGAAAAAGGTGAAAGGAAAGAAAGAAACCTTTTGGTCAACATGAAGGAGACATTTCAGGTCTTAATGCCTTGCATCAACCCCAAAAGGAAAACACAAGAAAAAACAAAAAAAAAGGAAAAGGGACCTTTTAGGTCAACATGGAAGAAATGTAGGGCATCTCAATGCTTTGTGTCATCCCCAAAAGGAAAACAAAAAACAAAAGGTAAAAATAGAAAGCGATGTACAACATATAGAAGAATGAAGGTACAGATAGAGGAAATGCATGAAGAGAGAGAACATCAAACATATAGTATAGGGGATCACATTATGCACATGAAATCAAAGAAAAGGAAAAGAAGGAAAATGTAAAAGGGATAGTAATGCAAATGTAAGTCATACATCAAACAAGTCATCCACCTCCCAATCTCAATTATTATATGCAAGAGGGTAAACAACATGGCTAAGGGACAAGGAAAAATGCATTACTAGGACAAGGTTGACAATTGCTTGTCCCCACTGAGGGCAAGGCAAGAGCAAACCAAGATTGGTGATGGGAAAGGTCATGAAATAGTGTGAATGAAAGATTCTATGACTATTGCATGTGAAGGAATGGGAAGGTTGGACTATGGGAGTATGGGATAGCAATCGACATCAATGAAGTGATACTTACTCAGTATGTCCTTCAATGCTCGACATTCATCACTGTGATGTCCAAGAACATGATGGTATTTACAATATGGGACATTCAAATCTTTAGGTCGAATGACCAACCTATTTGAAGGTGGTAATAGTATAAGAACTCTATTTAAAATAATTTGTAGTTTCTTTTCACATTCAGATGATGGATGTAGAGGAAACTTTAGTTTTTACAACTAGTAAGGTCATTTGCATTTACTAAATTCACCCTTTTCATGAATTGAAGTGGGGGAAGAACCATGGGGATCCTTATAGCCGTAGTATTGTGATTAGTCAAAGGTTGTTCAAGAGGAAGAAGAATTTTCAAATCAGGGGGAGCTTGATAGCCTAACCCTTGTGTTTTTTTGTTAGTTGTTACTTGTTCAAAAAGCTCATGCATTGCATGATCAGTTATTGTGTCACATCCTTGCTTTTTCAAAATAGTAAAACCTTTGCCATAGGTTTCTTCGAGGTTGATTGGTGCATTTGTAACTTTGCAATAATAGAATGGTTGAGGAGTGGCTTGGTTAGAGGAACTAGGTCTACTTATTTGAGGGAACTTAGGTCTTGCATTTGTTTCAGGATGTAAGTATCCAAGCATATCAAGAGGGGATACTATAGGAAGGTCTTGTGACTTCATGGATGGATAAAAGTGCGCATTCGCTTCAAGGTTCTTAAGGAATTAATTTAATAAATCATTCATGCTATAATTATCTTCTCCCATGATGTCAACATCATGAGGAGGACAGTCATGAGGAGTTGAAAGAGCATGAGGAAGCTCAAGGTCATTAGGATCATAGCCAAAGGCACAGTTTGACATGTCAACTAAGGATTCCAAAGACATCCAAAACTTATTAAAGCAAAATGCTATGATGCAAATGAATGAAAGTAAACAAATGCAAGAAATTGAATAGAATAATTAATTTGAAAATAGTGATAGAGATGCAGTTACAAAAAATAGAGATGTAGAAAATCCTGTGAAATTAACAAAAAATTGTGTGCAAAAAGTGCAACTGGACTGATTCGTCGAGGGTGGTGAATGAGTCTAGGGGTGAATTTTTTATGACTTTTCAAAAAATTTAAAATGATTTTTATGCTTTTCTAATGTAAAATTAGGATGCAGATGCAAAATTTTAGTATTTTGAATGTTTTGAAGTGCAAAAATGAAATCTATATGAGATATTCACTAATACAATTTTGAAAACCCTCAAATACAAAACAATGCAAGAACTAATGCAATGAATCCTAGGATGTAAATGCAGAGATAAATCAGAAAGATAATGTTCAATATGCAGGTTTACCAAAATGAACCATAGATTTTTGTGTAGGGTGTTATGACTCTCTTGCTCAATTAGGTTTATTCACCTAAAGGAGAGAGATTGAGCCAAAAATCTATGTGGTTCACTCAAACTAATGAAAGTACAATGAAAATATGTCTACATACAATGACATAAATGCAAAAAATTGATAAAATGTGTTGATTATTTATGCAAAACCTAAGAAATATGAAGAGTTGAAAACACAATGTTGTATGGAGACATGAACTAGAAACATAAGAAAATGAAAACATAACTTAATAAGACTAAATGAAGTGCACCTGGAGGTAGAATGCTAATGTTGGAAGGTTTTGGACTGCTTCATAAATCACTGTTGATGACCACTAGGACTCATTTACCATAGATGGTGAATTAGTCCTACTTCTGGTAAATTTTATTGAAACAAGTTTCGATATGTTGGGAACTGGAAACCTCATAAAACACTTTCTCTATCCTGGTAGTGGGACTGATTCACCACAGATGAAAAATTAGTCCACCTACAAAAATCTACAAATTCTGAAGTCAACTTTGTGGGTGCAGATCTGTACTTGTCTGCTTTTTCAGTTGACAGATTCAAATCTATAGAAAATGTGTTGAATGATGTTTCCAAGCTCGAATCAGGTCTTTTTGACTTGAATAGCTTTGATGACTTTTTGATCACTTTTCAACACCTATCTCTTTGAAAATTTTTCCTACAAGACCTACAAACATACATGCAAAGAGTGGAAAAATGGTTAAGGGTTAGAGTATAGGGGTTTTCCTTGGTCAAACCCCAATTTGGTAATTAAACCCTTGATAATGAAATGGAATAAGAAAGAAATGATGAACAAATAACATGCAAGTGTCATGAACTCACCAAACCCTTGTTGTTGAATTATGAAGATATGTCAATGGTTTCTCCAAGATGCTTGATAATTGATTGATTGAATGATGCTCAAATTGATGCTTAGATGGATTGAATGCAAGGATGAATGCTTGAATGAATTGAATGGGGGTTAAAATGGATAGAAAAACACTTATTTATACACACTTATGCCCTAATTTCCTGAAAATACATCATAGGACGACCTTACGTCTTAATGAGTAAAATCCCAAAAGAAATTTGAAATTATTTTGAATTTCGTGCCAAGAGGGACTCATTCGCCATGCCTGGTGAATGGGTCCCACTCAAGGCATGCAAGTGGGTGTTGGAAATTAATTTGCATTTAATGATATTTGTTAGGTTTATATTAAAAAATACACTTAATTAAGGCCTATAAATGCATAAAGGGGGCCAAATAAAACATAAGAAAGGTGTCATTAGTGGTGAAAAGCCTAGAAAAGTGTGAAAGTTGGTTACAAGACCTTACAACACTTTAAAATAAGACTTGGCAAGGGATAAAATGGGTATATTTAGATGAATTATAATAAGAAGAGTCTAGCAAAGTGTAGAAATGTGTTACAACACTTCACAACACCTTTACAAGACATCATAAAGTCTTAATAATTTAAATATTCAAGTCCTAATGTGAATGTATAAGTTACATTGCAACATTAAATCTAAGCAAAATAGGCCAAGAATCACAAGAAAAAGACCTAAATGACCATGAAAATATCCAAAGATCCATTTTTCTATGGTACATAAATGAAATGTGGTTTTATAATTTATTTTTCTATATCCACTAAAGCTATTAACATAAGTGAAGAATAAATATATTTCTTTGAGAATAATATATGCAAATCTACTATCATATTCATTTCCCTTAACACAACAATATGGAACATAGATTCAAGATTACTTTAGTGATTGTTAAGATATTAGTATAGTTATTGTATTCATGAATTAACTAAGACATGTAAATACATTCTACCTTTCTAAAATGAGATTTAAGGATTTGATGGTAGTAAAATATTAAAGATGGGTATATGATCTATCATTTATCGTGGAGGAAAAAAATATAAGGGTAAACTCACAATAGTGAGTCGAAAACTTGGAATAATAGTTTTTTCAATTTGTATGAGGAAAAAAATTGAAAATATCTTGTTCAAAGATATTTCTTCGAATGAAGGTATCTTCGTTTGAAGGTGAGTCAAAACTTCTTCCATTCAAAGATGTAAAACATAAAATTCCTTTGAATGAAGGTAATTTTTAAATGAAAAAAAAGGACCTTCTTTCGAAGGTCACTAATTTTTCATTTTTGGAAATAACCTCCATTCAAAACAATTCTAAAATTTAAATTAACAATATATTTCCTCTTATCTTTATTTGATAATTTTTATTAGAATATTATTTTAATCACTAATTTGATTGAGATAACTCTTTTACAATATAATACCATTTACCCACATTTTTGATGTTTTTTTTTTTTTAAATTTAATATATATACACATTTAAATTAATATTTAAAATAGTTAAGAACCAACTTCGAAAATTATTCATGAATCAAGAACACAAGTTGTAATCTGCTCATTAATCTCTGTGACAATGATACGTGAACATACGTCTTATTTGAAACTCCCTTAATACAGTACTAGTCAAACCTTATTACACACAACATAAAATACTTCAAATACCTATCATTTGCTCCAGAGTTTGATATTTCTCCAACGGGATTCCATGAAAAATGAAAAGTTTTGATTAGCATACACTCCACACTTGAAATAATAGCTATCACCACCTGTCACATTAACTGCTAAAGTCTCCTTCCCATCGACAAACACATACGCTTTCCTCTGGCCTGTGTCATGGATAACATTCAGATGAAACCACCTATCATAAACATCGGGCGTCACCACTTGGTCATGGTATCGCCTTAGATTTCCATCGACAACATCTAACATTATAACCGTGGCGTGTACCACATACCCATGAATCTGCATCACGCATACTCCATTTGACCCCTCTGGAACATACCCCTCGCCCTCGAATTGCCACACCCCGCTTTTGTAGTCTAATCCCTGCAATACGTCACCTTAAATTAGACAAACACAATAACATATGACAGCATCTTATGTAAATTGTAGAAGTAAATGATGGATTAAAAATAAATCACCAACATTGATGCGGATTTCTGTCCTGGGCCTGGTGTTGCTCTCTGGATTATGGGGTTTGTCATATGTGTAAACCCACATGGTATGGACGCCATCAATGAAGCTGTAACGCTCGGATAGTTTTTTATCATATGGCTTTTGTATCTCAATATTTGCGTCAGTTAAATGCTGCTCAGTAAAGCCTTCATTTGGTGATCCACTTTGCTCTGCATATCAACTCCCTATCCAAATCAAAAGCCCACAAAAGACCGCAAACTTCCTCGCCATTAAGTAATTTCAAGGATTGGAAGCACAAAGTCTGTCTACTACCTGCAATTCTCAGCCTACTTATGGGGAGAATACATTAAATCGTACTTTTTAAATTTTCAGGTACGCATCGGAGATCGGTGAAGGTTGTATTCAGATATCCATCGCTGTAGAAGACGTTGGTCAAGGTGAGATGGAAGCTCCCATCGCAATCTATCGATTATTGCAAAATGTTATTGAACGGTAAGCAATTCAGGACAAAATTCTGCCAAAGTAGAATAATACATAAAATGAGATCATGGTCTGTGAGACATTTTAATAATTGGATTTTCATGTTCCATATCTTCTTATCATAATCTTAAAACTAGCACTTGCACCCCGATGAGGTGCAATAGTTACGCCGATAAGCTGAGTCCACATTATTTATGCCATGGAAAACAGTGGACGGTGTGAAGAAAGCAGTGATCTCTCTCTCCCTCCCTCCCCCTTTCTCTCTCTCTCCCTCCCTCCCCCCTTCTCTCTCCCTCTTGCTCTCTCCTTTGCTCTCTATTTCTCTCTATATCACATATCCCTCTCTACCTATCCCACCCTCCATCCCACCTATTTACGTCTCACTCTCCTTCCCACTCTGCTTCTCTCCCTCTCGCTGTTCCTCTCTACCTCTCTCTGTTTCCCGTCTGGTCTCCATATCTCCCCATATCCTCTCTGCCTCTCTCTCTCCTCTCCTCTCCTCCTCTCTCTCTCTCTCTCTCTCTCTCTCTCTCTCTCTCTCTCTCTCTCTCTCTCTCTCTTTTTCCTTCTCTGCTTCTTTCCATCCTACCTCTCTCTCCTCCTATCTCTATCTCACTTATCCTCTCTGCACTCCTTTGTCCGCTGCCATACTCTCTCTATCTTTCTCTATCCTTCCTCTGCTTCTTTTCCCTCCTCTCTCTTTGTTTCTCCTATCTTTCCTCTCTGCTTCTTTACCCTCCTCTCTCTCTCTCTCTCTCTCTCTCTCTCTCTCTCTCTCTCTCTCTCTCTCTCTCTCTCTCTCTCTCTCTCTCTCTCTCTCTCTCTCTCTCACCTATCCTTCTCTACCTCTCCGTACCTACCTCTCCCCTTCTCTCTCCCTCTTGATCTCTCCTTCCCTCTCTACCTATCCCTCCCTCCATCCCACCTATTTCTCTCTCACTCTCTCCTTCCATCTCTACTTCTCTCCCTCTCTCACTTATTCCTCTCTACCTCTCTCTCCTTCCCCCTCTAATTCTCTATATCTCCCCTATCTATCTCTACCTCTCCCTCTCTCCCCTTCTCTCTCTCACTCTCTCTTTCCTTCTCTACTTCTTTCTATCCCACCTCTCTCTCCTTCCCTATCTCTATCTCACTTATCCCTCTCTACCTCCCTCTATCCCTTTACCCTCCTCTCTCTCTCTCTTTCTCTAACCTTCCCTCTCAACTTCTTTTCCCTCCTATCTCTCTCTTTCTCTATCTTTCCCTATCTACTTATTTTCCCTCCTCTCTCTCTCTTTCTCTACCCTTCCCTCTCTACTTCTTTACGTTCCTCTCCAATTCATTCCAAAAAAAACACTTCCTATATATGTGCTAACTTTAGGAATTTGAACCCAACCATCAACACTTATGGCAAAATCATTATAGTATGGATCATATTTCACTTTGTATTGCAATGCATCTCTGATGTGACTTCTACTTACATAACAATCATAAAAATGGCCTTCTGTGTGTAGTCTTTGAACTATGAGTTCTCTCTATGAATAAATCAATAGTAGATATTTAAAATGTTAAAGTGTGTTTTGCATTGAATGGCATCTCTTACAAGTTTAATCTCTTGATTATTATATCACCTCTATCATGAGAGATGAGTTCTTGTGAACCACTACTCATGAAACATGGGTCAATGAGTTTGAATCGTAAAACTACACAGTTGAATCCTAATAGCAATATCACAATTTGACACACTGTGGAAAATAACTCCTACTTACTTCTATTATCATTCAAATAGTACTTGTGCAAACATTTCAACATGATCATTAGATCTCTCAGGTATCTGTTTGTAAAGTTGGATGACTTTGGATTCTTCATATACTATTTGTTCATTTCTTCGTTGTTGCAAAAGATCGGGTACAAGTTATCATTTAAAATTTCACATCCTAAATAAGAATCAGCTTACCTCTAGTTTGTTAGAGTTATAACAGTTATTACAAAATTCATATCTTATATATTTGAGACTTTATATGAAAGGGTTGTAATTCAATTTGTAGAGGTTAATTGGTAAGGTTTATGGTATGTTCTTTAATGATTTCATCATCAAGGTTCAAAATTTGGATTGTATGATATAAGAGATCAGATCAAGATTGTATCTTTGATATCTTCGACTTAATTTTGAGCCTCTATATATATATATATATATCAAGATAGCCTCATTCTTCCCTATTAAATACCAAAATAAAGTGATAAATACTATAAAATACTCCTAAAAAAAATTGAAGATTTTGTAATTTAATTTCTCATTGTATTTACTTTCAAAATCAAATAGTAATACAATAATCTTCCCAAAAAAACCGCTCTCAAGATCCAGCCAATTCCATGGCCAGGATATCTTTTGAGGGCATATTGCTTGGATAAATTTAACCATAAACAATTGATAAAGTAAAGCTTCAACACATCCTCAAAACTCAGGCATTCTTTGATTTTAGTGGAATAAATTTATATAAGCAGAATAGTATCATAATCTCAAACTAGACTTCCCTTCTATATATAGTAGAATAAGATAAAAACTACAATCAATTTACATTAAAGCTCTTAATATCACTAAAGAGTCAAAAACCCCTGTGAGGCCAAATGCATGAAATCCTCTTGTATCCACTCTTGCTGATCCCCATAAATAAGAAGCGTGTTGTATTCCCCATAATCTCTATAATTATACGAAAAACAATGCGATAGAAAAGGGTGGAGCACGTCCATGCTTTTAGTTGTAGAACTTGATGGATTTTTGAACAAATCACTCCAAAACTCGTTTGAAATGTCGTGATCACTATTTTCCCCTACACAAAGTGGCGGGCTTGGGCTTATTCCTAGTTGATCATATGTGGCATTCACAAGATCTTCTTATGAACTCACACTCTCTCCAACCTCACCCATTAATCTATTATTCCTCCCAATTTCTGAAGTTCTGTTGATTTCTTCCTCCAGGTTTTTAATCATTTGCAATACCAAATCATCTTCGACAGTATGGACTTCCGCATCATTTATGGAGAACAAGTCGGATAGAAGGCCATCATGTGTACACTTCTGCAGATTTTGATCATCTTCATACTCACCACTGTAACAGTCAGTGATGTTCTCCCGCTAACGCTTATGCTTTATCTGAGCTACATAAGCTGCCATAACTCCAATTTCACAAACCTTTAGTAGACAAAGGAAAACACTACACATGCAATGTAGAGTTGAATTCAATATGACTATGGGCGAAGGACGAAGGATGAATTGAGATTATATACATTCGATGAATAAACGAAGGTATGTATGGAAAGTACATATTTTGCCATCATCGGAAGTTGCAAAGCACTGGGACAAACCGTGGAAGGTAATCCATAGAAATCAAAAGTAATGTGGAGCCGAAAAAGAATTGTCACTTCATTTGAAATATAGTACAAGATTTCAGCGTACAGTATGGGACCATTCCGCGTGGACGTCTGACATAAATAGTTAAGAAAACCGTAATTCGTGGGGTTCCCACTGGCGTCATACTGGGGGAAATGCCGGTGGGGTTCCTCCATGTAGAATAGCCTATCAGATAATAATATATAAAAAAATAAAATTGTAGTCACTAACATAGAAGACATACTTACATAATATGTACAAAATTTATTTTCTTTAATATTATTTTCACTATATATTTAAACAATTTAGATTTTTTTTTTTTAAATACTATATAAAGTAGTATAGCAATAAAGATATTCAAAAATAAATATATAAATGTTACATTTTTTTTTTAATATTTTAATTATAATTTAAAATAACGTATTAAAAAGTTACAAACATAAAATAATATATATAATAAAATTATAGGAACATAACAATAATAAATACATAAATTTTAGAATTTTATATTTAATATCCTTGGTTTCTCTCATTACACATATATATCATAAAATCATAGTCATTATAACAACTATGATACTTCACTAATAATTTAAAATATTGAACTACCTTCATTGCATATCTTTTTATTATAATCAAATTTTAATTCATATAATTGTAAGAGTGAAATTCACACAACATTACTATTTCTTATTTATTTTTGTGTCTATTTTGGGGAAAATTTCTTGATACATTTAAAAATTAACAAATGACATATGTTTGTACAAAATTGGATCCCTTTCTCAATACCATTATCCCAAAAAAAATTATTTGTCACATATTTATATATTGTTAGATATAATAACTAGCAATCGCATGTCTAGGCATGCAACAATCAGCCAATAAGGTGCACCACAAATGGTTATTCAATGGGAACTAAGAAACAAACTTTTTGTTTGGAATGCTATGTGAGGTATAAATAATTAGTACTATTTGGAATTGTTTGATTGAGTGGAAAAAGGGAAATCGTGTTGATAAGCCAATAGAAAATAACGTGAGGTTACTTCATAGTACATGGTGAATCTTATGATTTTGGACTTTATGTAGGATAAAATAGCTGAAGTAGATCATAATGAGCAGAAATGTTGGAAAATTAATCAAAAATATCGATACATATGTATTAAAGTTAAAGCCAACATATGTGTGGAGTGGAAGATATCAATTTGAATAGCCTAACTTGAATATATTACAAATTGGTTAATTTTAGCGTAAAGATTATTTTATATGTGTTCATTTAATTTGAGAATTGTAAAGCATTATAAACCTCATGTTATAGTTCACTTATCCGTTCTTATCTAAAAAATGTGAAATTTGATTATGAAAATGTAAAATAAAACCATAGGTCATGTTGAACGAATCTTATTATTTGCAATATATTAATTAATCTTAATTTGAAGTAATTAATCATCAATAACTTTATTTTTATTAATATGGAATATTTAATTATTTTAGTTACAATAGTTATTTAAAATTGATTTTAATTAATAATTGTAGGAATCGTGAGTAGATAAGAGATGATTGGGAATCCATAGTAAAATAATTCTCAATGAATATGATTTTTGAATAAATTTATTCTTAGAAAATTAGAATTGAAAAATTAATTAAAATTTTAATTTTTTGAATAATTAATTTTTTTAATAATAATAATTTTTCTCCAAAATTTCAGGTATGATATAATTCTAGGTCTATGTTAGTTTATATTTATTAAACATAGATGCAAATTTATATTTGATCTTTTTGTCTAGGTTAATCAATCAATCGATATATTATTATTTAATTATCTTAAGCTACAAATGGATACAAATACATGGAAGAGTTGAAGTTGTGAATTAAATAATATATATGAAAATTATGGAACATTAAAGGATTTTTATTTATTCAAGAGTTATTACTTATGCCTTTAATTAGTAATATTCAATTAAAAAGTTTTTTTTTAAAAACTTAGACCATAACTTTAGGTACCACATTTTTTTTGTAATGCTTATGTGGCACTAAATAATTTATTACTTTGATGTTGTTTATTTTGATTTTTTTAATTTGAATATTAGTTATCATGGTCATCACTAACAAAAAAATAGATTATATAGGGGAAAATATCAGTTAGAGAGTAAAGATGTTCATAGGGGCAAATATTAGTTTTGATGGTCATCACCAAAAGAAGAATGTGATGACACGATACACATATTTTGCATTGTTAGAAGAATTGAAATAAAAGGTATGCCTTTTTTTATGTGAAAACAACCATGCATTTGACATCAGGAAAGATATTCTACTGTACCTATTGTAATAAAAAAGGAAGCATAAAAAGTGAGCAATTTTAAGTGCAAAATGAATATAGAAAATGTGAAACTAAAAATAATTAATAATATTTACAATTGGTTCACCAAATCTATCTATTAATATCTGAACATTATATAGTTGGGAGTGATGAACATATTTTTTGGGGTACGCATGTTGAAGTAGACATATATGTAGCTTGCAATGCAAATAATCGTACTTTGAAAAATCTGAGCGCACGCATCAGAACACTATTGTACTCCAGTGCATGTAGTAAAAAATGTTATAAAATCCAAGGCAAATAGCATGACTTGTAATTTTTTGAGAAATTCCATGAATTCTAAAGTCATGACAAATGCCACAAATTTTATAGCATTTTCCTACATTCTTTGGAGATAAATATAGCTACTCTATTTCTTCATGCTTGCAATCTTAAATGCAATATGTGTTTCACAAATATTCAAGCATTGAACTAGATATCCCATAGAATTATGCAAGTTTCTCTCTACAAAAGTAACATGCTCATTAGAAAGAATAGTTTCATGTTTATGAATTACATGGCATGCCATCCACTATGCTCATCTATGTATGAAGGAAGCCAGAATCTTTGTAGAATTAAATTCCACTACAAAGAAAGTGAGAGAAATAATTACTAATATTCACAACTGGTTCACCGAATCGATTTATTGAAAATGGAAAATTTATGTACTTACATGTACTGTTGATGGTCTTTAACAAGGGCAAGCAACATTGGATTGAGTTGTTGGAGCATGAAAGAATTTGAAATAGACAGTTTCAAATACATCAATTTTCTTGAATGTCATTGTATTTGTGCAACATTATAAAGGAAATAATATAGATATAGAATAGAAAAGGTTAGTATTATATGTTGCAAATAGAAAGTGATAAAATTGAAGATTTTCTATGCATGGCAATCTGGTAAATAATTGTGGATAAGGAATCTATTGGAGAAGTTGAAAAGAGAGCTGTGGAAACAATGACAAATATAATGAATTGAATAGAGTATGTTTTTGGTACAAAAGTGGATGTCAAAATCTAGCTGCCCATGTATATAAGCAACATTAAATATGTGATGATGAAAGGAAAAACCACTAAACCCATGTTCGTTATCCTCCCTACCATATTGGCATCATGAAGCCGCATGGGCTCTAGCCAAACTCCCGAGCAAGTAAGTGAAGAAAGGACCATGGAAAATCTCATGGACACTTATCATATATCACACAATAAGAAAGTTTGAGGGAAGACAGGTAATCTCAAACAAGATTTGTAATATTGTAATATTTTTTTCGTTGTGACAACTTGATGAAAAAAGGTATGTCGAAAAAGAATTGGAATGATGGGATTTGAAGATGGTTGGAAAAACCTAGACAAATGGAATATATAGAATACTTTAAAAATCCAACCATGACATTGTGGCTAGTTTACTTGAAGAGAGCAACATACACCATTGTGATGTGATTCTAGGGATAAACAATGTGATGCAATCAACAAATTGTTTTTCCTTTGAGAATGACATGAAAACGGTGCGTGGTTTCCTTCGACAATCACATAAACCACAATCTACTATGACTGTAAAAGGGGAAATATTAAATGGAATTTCTTTTATTAGAAAGCAATCATACATTTGACTTCAATAGAAAAATCACTAAACCCACACTCATTCTCCTCCCTACCATATTGGCATCATGAAGCCTCATGGGTTCTAGCCAAACCCCAGAGCAAGAAAGGCAGGTAAGGTCCATGGAAAATCTCATGGACTCTTACCATATATCACATAATAACAAAGTTGGACAGAGATGGATGTTTTGAAATAAGAAGTCACATTCTATGGTGAACATGAATATGTGGGAATGTATTTACGAAACATGGGCACATATAACAACCAATAACCAGAAAGGAAAAAATGTAGTCATGTATAAAATTAAAACCAAGCCAAACACGAAATTGTAAATGGTTTACTGGAATGGAGGAACATACACCATTTCCATGTTCTTCTAGGGATAAACAATGTGATGCAATCAACAAATCATTTTTCCTCTCAGAAGAAAATGGAAACGCTGTGTGGTTTCCCTCCATAATCACATAGACCACAATCTACAATGGTTGTAAAAGGAGAAATGTTAAATGGGATTTTTTCCTAGGAAAGTAATCATACATTTGACTTCAAAAAATAGTGTAGTCTACCCATTGCATTGCTGCATGTGTGTATAGTTATCTTTTCAGCTTAAGTAAAAGATTATATTCATATAGTTGTTTATGAAGATGGAAATTTTCCCTAAAGTTATAACATAATTTATATTATGCGAGTTTAAATGTATCTATATAAAAAATACAATTGCAATCTAAGGAAGCACATAGTAAAAATAGTCATCGAATTGATAAGCCAACTATTACATAGACTGCCAATTGTTACATAATGAACAATTTTCTTTGGGGAACTAGGAAAAAGAGTATTACAAAACATATCGATATAACCAAACCAATCTATGCAATAGTTGGCTTCTCAATTCAAAATTCAAGCTGCATTATTTGAAACTAAATATTATAGACAAAATAGAGAAATTCTAAAAGAACTATTAGAAAAACACTTAAGAATCAAAGGTAAATGATAGATGATCATAAACCCACATTAAACATATAAATACAAGACCAACAGTCTATGTAAGGCTATCTTGTCAATTCAAAATCCCTCACATGGGAAAATACTTACCATTTTGGTTCTGCGTATGGAGGCAACCAAGTCCACCACCACCAACCTAGATAACCAACAACCTCCAACATTTGCATAAACAACCCTGGGTAGTTTGTTGCAAGGAGCTTCAAACAAATGAGGAAGAAAAAGAAAATTATTATTTAGCTTGTGATAAAATCACTACAATACAGCCATAACATTCAATGATATAGCATTGAGATGTTAATAACAAATAATTTAATGGTGCAGTATATGTAACATGTTCATAACACCACAATGGCTCTTTCAGCAATGCAACTAAGTCAATATATTTTCCTGCACATTTTGGAGTATACTTTCCCACACTACAACATTGAAAATTCTAAAATTTTGTAGATTGGTGTAAACTACAAACATAACATTGACTTGTACATTTGGACTACTTTCAATTTATTTTGGTCTATGTTTTTTGTCCTCTGGTTATTGTTCCTTGTTATCTTTGTGCATACTTGGTGCTATACGCATTATGCACAATACAAGATTTGTATGAAAAATTATTCATAGTTGTAGTTTACAACTTCTATTCTCCATATGTTAAAGTTCTATTTAAAATGGATTTTTCATCATCTGTCATTTGAGGAATTTTAGAAGAGTTGTTAGGAGAACACTTAAGAATCACAGCTAAATGAAACATGATCAAAAAACCACATTAAATAGAACTTTAATAGAGCCAGGGAAACATACATACACAAAAAAATAAAAAATAGGCCAAAGGCTTCCGTTCATTTGTCATTTACATGTGATAATTGTCAAAGAGATGCTAGAAAAAATGCACACGGATCACAAGTAAATGATAGATGATAGAAAAACATACACAGACCAGAAAAATCAAAAGCAAGCCAAAGGTTTTTGTCCATCTATCATTTACGTGTGATTATTAAATGTTATTCCAATACCTCTTACAACTGTTACATAGATTGCTTGCCTTGTACCAATATGTCTCACTGTACAAAAATGTCAGGATGCATGAACCCTCATGTAAATAAATGCTTACCATTATGCTTCTATGCACCAGGGCAACCAACTCCACCACCATGAACCCTCCTTTCCAATTTCACTTTATGTCTATAATATTTAGTAGCGAATAAGTGTTATTCCAATACCTCTTATATAATTACTCTATTTGTCTTCAATATATATATGCATATATGTATCTGTCTATGTTTTGAAGCATTGATTTTCATATAAAGTTCACATTGTATGTATATATGTATACATATATCTATGTATGTTTTTCTAATAGTTCTTTTACAGTTTTCCTTTTTTTCTTGTATGAATATGTTTCATAATATTCTTTTTTTCTCAACTATTTCAAGTTCCCCATAACAACCTATTCTTCATGATACTCTTTTTTTTCAGTTCCCCATAGCAAACTGTTCATTATCATAGTTTGCTTAAGAATCATAGGTAAATGATAGATGATCAAAAACCCACATTAAAAATATTGATACAAGGCAAGCAGTCTATGTAAGATTTGGTTTGTTAATTGAAAATTTGAGCTACATTCTTTGGTAGTAAACCCCCATTAAATAGAACTCATAAAGCCAATGGGTAGCAATAATCAGTGAAAAATGGCTATAATGCCATAGAGTTAGTTGGGAATTCAAGCTACATTACTTGGCATGAAATATTATAGAAAAATAGACAAGACATACTTGGGGATTTTTATGATGATGTGGAGCTTACCTCTTGAACAAAGAATGTTCCAAAATGTCCCTCATTTGTTAATAAGGATTGCAACAAAATTATGAATTTAGAATTAACAAGCCAACTATTACATAGATTGCTTGTCTTGTACCAATATTTTTCGTGATATTATTTTTTCCTTAATTTTTTGAAGCTCCCTGTAACAAATTATTCTATTGTTCTTGTAAGAAGAATTGTTTTCAATTTTTTTAATTTTGAAAGTTTTTTTGTGGTTATTTTGTTTGGATGGAACATGTTTTATGTCTTGGATCAATATTTTTCATGATATTATTTTTTCTCATCTGTTTGATGTTTGTGATAAAAAACTATTCTTCATGATATTTTCCAAACCCTTGCAAGATATAATAAATACCACTAGAAATCCATATGCCAATATTACTGCCCTGTGTCACCTAAATGTGTGCCAAACCAATCTGACCATGTTTATATGTAGTGAATGTCATAGTGATGTCTCATAATCCCTTCAAAGAATACCAATACTCTAAATACCAAAACAACACTTGACATCAATTCCAAAACAATGTTAAAGGGGTCAACATGCCATTCTTTGGTTGAAAGCTAGCTAGTTTTTCTCTAAGACCTCTAAGGCATGCACTTTTAGATTTTGAAGTCCTTTAAATTAAAATAGTCATAAAACATAAAAAATTGTAGAAAACACCCCTTTACCCATATTTTTCACTTGAGCTTATTCCTTGAGGTAGTTGACGATAAATTGCTCCTTGTAGACTCTTCCCTATCCTAAAGACTTGAGAGTAGTGAATCTCATCTACATTATTTTTTATCTTTTAGGTAATAAAAAGAAGAAAAAGAAAGGAATTGGAGGTTGTTCCTAAGTAATATTGATTTTTGTATATAATCTAGTTATGTTATATATGTAGGTAATTAATATAGATTTTCTTAGTCGTAAGTGGTTGAAACGATGAAGGTGTTTGAAAAACATAGAAAAATATATAATTTTCATTCAAAAAGGGGATTTAAACTTTGTATGTTTTGTAAGAAAATACATTAGATGGATAGGAAAAAACTCATTATGGGAACTTGTGAAGAGTGTCTCGTACATAAAAATAGTGTTTTCTTGATAATGATAAGAATATGTTTTTGGTATATTTTAATCAATAAATTATTTAAATAATTGCACCATGATAACAGTAAAAAGGTATTTTATTTCCCAGTAGAAGAAAGACCCACTACTAATGTTTTGGAAAATCTAAGACTACTAAAAGAAAGAAGCCAATAACTAATCAGAAAGAAACAAGGGAAAAGCTTTCTCAAGTAAATGTTGATGATGATGATGAGGAAGATGAGGAAGATGAATTGAAATCCTAATATTGAAGAGGAAGAAGAAGAGTACAAAGCAAGAAGAAGAAGAAGAAGAAGAGATGTCCATGGAAAAATAAATTGAAGAAGAAACAATTAAGTCTCCTCCAAAAACATCTAAACATGAGCCTCTACAGCTTTGGGCTACTATTAATGTAATTATAGAGCATGATGCACTAATAGAGGTCACTCTAATTTATGATGAATGACTATTACTAGTCAACAAAATCACAATTGAGAAGTAAATAATCATGTATTTGAGAAGCTTCAATATGGATCTAAATGAAATCATTTATCAAATTTTGGCAAGCCTAGCAGATGTGTTGAGTAACAAAAGGAATGAAGTTGGTGTAGAAGAAGCAAGTGAGGCAACATGCATTAGAAAAGACCGTTGTATCCATATCTCATGAAGAAAGGGTGAAATTATTTCAATATTAAGCACAAGAATTTAGAATCAAGCATAAAATAAATGTTCTAATGGAGAATGATAAAGAAGAAACTAAGAGGATGGAGAATGAAATTGAAGAAAAGAGAACAAAAATTATGGAAGGATTAAAGAATGTTGAAATAATTTGTGATTAAGACCCTCTAGATACTTTAGATATACCTGGTGTGTCTGCTCATGACTTAGATACATCATCTTTTGAGGATAATATGACTAAAGATTATGTTGTAGTTGAAAATGCCAAACTAAATGAGGAGAGTTCTCCTCCAAAAAATACAAGTGCACAAGGTGTAGGGGACTAAAGTAAAATAAGTGTCTCACCTCTAGAGAACAATAAATATGACAAAGAACATAATGTGTCTCCTTTAGAGAAAGATGATAAAGAAATGGAAGAACTTTCTAGACAAAAAGAAGGAAAAGATGTTTTTGGTGTACACAAGGTGCAAGAAGTCTCTAGTATGGAGATAGAAAAAGAAGATGGGAAATAAGAGAAAAATAAAGTTTAGCATGCAAAAGTAAAAATATCTAAGAAGCAAAATGATTCCATGGAAGGATGTCAAGGTTCTTCATCTATAGACTCTTTCAAATATCTACTAGATATGCAAATATCTAGTTTCAGCCATTAGTTACACCTCAAATTTTGTAAACTCCAACACATGAGGGACAAGTTGACATGGAAAACATCTCTCCCCTCCATAAGCTACAAATTTTTGATACTTTGCATGCCTCCACAAGAAAATAAATACTAAAAGAATATGCAAAGAGTGAATTAGTTGATGAGGCAGTCAATACTATTCAGGAAGGTCTACCAAAAGTAAAAATTGATGTATCCCTACATCTCAAACAAAAGCTAAAGCTCTTAATGGATTCCTTCAATGATCAATCCTCTTAAAAGCACAATAAAAGGTAGAACAAGAGGCCTTGAGAAAGATAAAATATGAGAGAATGGGTGAAGATTCATATTGGTGTGCTAATGCACACAATAGATTGTAGGAAATTATAGAAATGTTTAAGGTTTGTGCGAATGTAGCAACAAATTTTTATAATTTTTTTTTGAAATGGCCAAGCTCCACCAAATATATCAAAAGTCAGATTGACTCTACTTAGTCACAAATTATGCAATTGGTCAAAACATATGATGTATCAAGAGATATGGATGGATCCACTAGGGCACAAATTGAAAATCTTCATGTATACTTGACATTGATTTTGGATCAAAGAGAACAATTAAAGAATTTTTTTTGTTTTCTAAGAGAAGTAGTCAATGTGTGGCTTGCATCATTGTCTAGATTGATGATCAAAGCCCATAGAAGTTGGTCAAAAAATAAAAAATCCTAGCAAAATAAATGAGGTTGAGGAATTGTGCATAGAGTTTGAATGTCAAAGTCATAGTCTCACCTCAACAAAAATGGATTGGAATACAACTCTAGAGAAACTAAATAAATCTCACAAGAATATTCGACCTTACAAAGAAGCTAAAAAAGGGTAAATAAGACAATTTTTAGTTTGTATAGTTTTGCAGATAATTGTATTCATTTATATATACCATTAGTTTTAGGGCATCTCCATCTCAGGGGGAGTATGTAGTAAGGGGGATATCATACATTATTGGTATTTTGTAAATAGAAGATATCATGCCTTTTTCCCTTGATGTCAAACAAGAAGAGGTACATATGGGTGTTTCCATCAATGACAAAGGGGGAGATTGTTGGAAATAGGTGAACTGTCATTGATGTCAACCTATTAGGGGATTTCATTGGTGTCATATGTGTATGATGAAGTCTATATATATTCTGAAGATAGTGCAAGTGTAGAGATATAGTTACATGTATGAATGGTGATCTTCTTGGTGTTTATGAGTGATGTGGTGATTCGTACATGCATGTCTATGATAATATCATTCTAGATTGGTGTACCACACATTGAGATAAGTTGCAAAATATTGGGAAAGGTATGAATGTAATGTATTCACTATAATAGATTCATGAATTTTTTGATTGCATCCTTCCATAGAGTAAGTTTATGTCTTGTGGTTCAAGAGATAAGGGTGAGTGCAGGATCATGGGGCTCAAAAATGTGGCAATATGACAAAAATGTTCCTGATGACTTATTTTATCTAAATTTGATGAAATGAAAGGGATTTATAGGGAAATTTTTTAGATTTCCAAAAATATAAGATATGCCTTATTTGGAATTAAATAGATAATTATTAATAATTTTCTACATACATTCTAACTAAAGTATTGATTGATATGCTGATTGAAAACATCAATAATTCTTAAATGATTTCACCATTTTTGAATTTTGAAAGATGCGTCACATTCTATGCTTCCCATACTATAGGATAAAAAAAAGAAAAATCAAATTTCATAAATTTTTTACAAAGTTATGGTGGTTAGAAAAACATGTTTATTATTATTATTTTTTAAATAATAATAAATTCATAATTAATTATTTACTTCTAGACAAAAAAATTACAAAAAAAATGTGGCACATCTAGGCATGTGTCCTCTACTTATATTGAAAGTTTCAAAATAACATATTATGTTTTGCTTGTTGTTAGGTTGGTCAGACATGCATCTACTTTTTATTTTGTCCTGAAAAATTTAGTACCATTGCATTGAAATTTGAAATTTTCACCAAATAGATTTACCTTTTTCTAAAAAAGGAATAGTATCTTATAAACTATATTCAATTTTATACAACTTATGTTCTTACATATTTTTTAAATTATGTTAATAAATTATTCAAATTTTTATGTCAAGTTGCCTAACTCTATTTTTCTAAATTTTCATTTACACTTAACGGCCTAGTTTGGATCACCATGATCTTTCTCTGACCCATATTTTGGTTGTGTTGTGAAGGTATTATATCTAGGATATCAAGTCTTTACACCTTCCACAAAAAGACTTAGAGCTAACAATGTTATGGTCTATGCAATATAATATTAAAGGCTTGTTGGAATGCTCCATATTCCTCTGGTGAGATAGATGTGACCATGCAGACTTGGTAATGTGTTAACATAGGGGCATGGGTTATTCCTTGCAAGTCTCAGGCATTTTGGTGGCCCACAAAATTAGTTTTCAAATAATAGTTTTCTATAGCTTGTCTGGAATGATCTATTCCCACACTTTCAGTAAGTTTCTTCTCTTGTACCATTTTATGATTAGATAGTTAAGGAAAATGTCTAATAAATATTTTGCATGATCTACAATGCCTACATATTGGCCCACATGATGATTTTGGTACCTCCCTAGATATGTGAAGTCAAAAAATGAGAGTATTGATGGTATTGATACTATTTGGGTGGCATGACTTGTTTCATTTTCTATGGTTGATCCTAGTCAACTATTTTTTTCTTGAAGAATGTGTTGTGATGCATTTAGGCCTCAACATAGAATATGATGATTTGCAACTAAATCTCTCTGATTTTGGATATGTTTTGGATCCGACCCATACAATATCAATCATTTTATCCAACATTCATCTTGGAGATAACTTAATTGGTGATTTATTCTATTTTAGAGGATATATATAGAAGATCAAATTCATTTTTGAAGGTGGTGATTGATAGTAAATTGAGATAGAGTTGAATGAAAGAGATGAAGTGGCTAAAATCAATGTGAAGGTAAAATTATGTGAAATAATGATTATAGCTTCAACATATGTTAGATGCTTCCTCAAATAAATTCATAATCAATTGTCTCATTATATTATTCATATATCCTACTTTGAGATAGTGAATCTCATTAGGTCCTTTCGTATCTTGTTGTAAGGTTGTATACCTAAGTCTACAAGTTCATATGCAATGAGCCTTAAACATTGTAATTCTTGTTAGTAGTAAGCTACATATATTGTGATTTAATATTCACCATTTTCTTTCCCTCATTGGGTTTTCCATGTAAAAATCTTGGTGTCTTCGTGTGATGTATGTGTTCTTTTCTATTCTTTTCAGTTATGTGATGTGTTGTTAATCTAGAAATGGAAATGGTAAAGTTTTAATAAATTATGATTCACCCCTCCTCTCAACACATCATTGTATTCAATAGTTAGGAGTATCCATAATTAAAATATATATTTTTTTATCTAAATTGAGAATTATAATCAATTTGTATGGGAATGATATTCATCTCCCTAATCATGTATACCTTTTGAATTGACCATGTAGGTACTAGGCCAAGTCTTTAATCTAGATATCATATGGCATTAGATTTATAAATGTGCCTAAATTAAAAAGGTGGGTACTAGGCCAAGTATTTAATAGATATCATATGGAATCACATTTATGAATAATACTTTTAAAATGTTGGTCTCTCGCAAATAATAACATGATCTTAGGTTAAATTTGATAACCTTTTTAAATTGAGACTAGAGTTTATACCATATAAACCAAATGTTCAACATAACAAATTAGATGATTTAAATTGGATTTTTTTTTTAGAATGATGGTAAATAAAATACCCTAGTGGATATATAATTCAAGTTCTAGGAAAGACCAATAAGAAACTAGGAGACCTAGAAGCTCTACATGTAGACATGTGGAATTAGCATCATTCACATTCATTAGGTAAATCAAGGTCATCCATTTAAATTGAATAAATTAACTTTATTTAATTTAAACCTTGCATCATCCTTTTAATTAAATAAACCAAACATTATTTAATTAAATTTCATCCCTTTTTTATTTAAATAAATCAAAGAAATCAAGTCAAATGTGTCAAAACATCTAACAACATCCTAATTAATCTAATCCATGATTAAATGCTAATCCTAATCATTTGTATTCTCTAGATTTTGCCACTTGCACATGAAATTCCATTTAATTGATTTATAAAAATATTTATTTACTTTCAACTTGGCATAAAAGGAGAAAATTCTCCAAGTTTGAATATCCCCCCAATTTGGCATGTACATCCAACAAAGCAATTAATAAGCTCTTACATGTCTCTTGCACAAGTCAAACTCAGAATTAACTATCAAATTCAAATTTGAATCTCCCCCTCTTTGGCACATTGACCAAATTGTGCTCATCCTCAAGCCTATCACATGATGACAAGTGGCCTCTTTTCATTGGCTTGTTCTTTGTCCCACTTTCATCCATTTGGCCATTCTCTCATCAAAATAATCTATAAATGAAAGCTTCATCATTTATAAAATCCTCCACAACTCCATAATCTTTGTATCTCAACTACAATATCATGCAAAGTCACTCTCTTCAAAGGAGAACTAATTTTTTCCACTCCATATCTTAGCATTCCATATCATATTCAAATCATTTTCATCATGGAGCTTAAGCAAGGATTGGGAAAGGGCTTATTTCCATAGAAGCACCAATCCAATATGAAATAGGGTTTATTTCATGTTTTATATGCTTTAGTTTATCTTGTAATTTGTTTGCATTTAGAAACATGATTTATTATTTCATATGGATGCTTGATTATTAGCTTGGTTTTAAAATACTAACCATTTGCAGATTTGGTATCCACATAATGGCGCTAGAGGGAGGGGTGCCTTAATGTAGCTTTGTCCAAGAACACAAGCTCCGTATATTGTTTAGTTTTTTTTAATTGAAGTCTTTTTTTTTTAAAGTGGTATCCATTATATTTGAAATCTTTGATGGATGATTGGTTGCTTACATCTGGTTATCATTGAGTATATCTCATGATATAAGTTGTCATGTGTTTGTCAATACACTGCACTATATTTCCTTCATTTGGCAATCTTGAAATATTTGGCAGGTATACATGCTATGCGAAGTGGTTTTGAATATATGCTGAGATAGTTGTGTGCTTTGTAAAAGATGTTTAGTTGCACTCTGATATCAGTGAGGTTTATTTCATATGCCCATCTTGTTCATTTCTCTTAAGTTGTTTCTAAAAAAAAATGATTTAGTCGAGGTATTTATGTGAATGCTTGCTTTGCTTGCTACACTTACCATTGATAAGCGTTGTTTTTGCATCTAGTCTTATAATAAAAGTCTAGACATGTGTAAGATTGTCTATCTCACAAGTGAGCTCTTTCTTGATCAGATAATTTTGACCTTGACATGATCTTATTGCATGAAGCTTCTTTGTCTATGTACTGCAAATGTCAAGACCAAACATTACACCGTATGAAGTATCTTTAGTAGACTTCTTCTAATTTACATAACCAATAAGAAACTTTATATACCCGCCACCACATTTTGTATCTTATTCAAAAATTGGTAGAATATTGTGGTACCAAGGTCATTCCTTTATTGTTAAATTTTGGGATCCTTGCTGAAATTGCATAATGGCTAGTATCTGTGTGCGTCTGAATTTCTTTGTCCTCGAGATCTGCAACCCATTTTCCTGCCAAGTGTTCAAATGATCTAGCTAATCCCCTAGTTCACTTCTAGTCAGACTTCACCCATCGGCCTTCCCATCCATCACTCAAGTTAGTAAATTTTCTAAGTCTAGCAGGTTCTCAACCTCAAGGCGTATTTACATAGGGATTGTTAAAGAGAGTGCAACTCTTTCCCCACACTCCATCATCTCTGTCTAACAACACATATTTAGATACACTCATGTCACATTTATACACTGATGCATTGTATCCAGCTAGGCCCGTAATGAATGAGAGATCTCCCATCATATTTATTTTCACTCTGACATACATTCACATAAGGTCACTTGCCTATTTTGCCTTTGACAAGCTTTTATCATAGCTCTGACAAACAATCGTTGTAGTTAGTCAGTATACACAATCATTGCAAAGGAGATTTGTAGGTTCCAATATACAATTCTTGCTGCTATAATAAATACAACTGCTGTACAAAATGGTTGCTTCATAAAACTATATAACAGTAGGCCGCATCCCCTCTTTATTCTCACCTTGCATCTGCGTTTATTTTGGAGATGGGACCATTCTCAAATACCATCGATAGGGTGTTAGAGAGGTCTGTTGGTAAACATTGGTCAAAGGTTTTATGCCTACCAATTACATTTTCTTGAAAATTTCTACAACCTTTTTAACAAACACGTTTTGTGCATATTCCGCAAATACTACATGTCTATGAGCTAATAATTTTTTCAGGCATTCTATTAAACAGTTTGCAGGTCCTCTCTATGCTTCCATTTTGTTGTACGCTATGAGGACGCTAGTAAAATGTTATTGAATATGGCTTTTCACTTGCCAACTGCATCAGATTAAAAGTTGTTTAAAAGGGTTATTGGGCGTGATTTCTTTTCACTCGCCAATTCCATCTATTTGAAAGTCTCTTTTTAGGCATAGATTTTGAGCTATTGAGTGCATAGTGTCTAGATACTTTTCATCGAGTCCCTCCTATGCATGAACTATCTCTTTGAGCCATTTTTTACTCAAGAGATTCACGTGCCTTGATGATCAGACCGTGATTCTTTAAGGTATTTTGTTAGATAGTTCATGCTCATTGTTTATACCTTGTCTATGCTTCACGTGCCTATTGGCCTAACTCCTCATCAATATAGAGGCTCTAAAAAAATAATATCAGATCTACTAAGGAGGATAATCTTTGAGAGGACTCGTTCTTAGCACAGGTAGGGGCACTGTTAAACATTGTGGATTTTGGATTTACACTTGCCAAATGCATTCCTTGCCAAATGCATTCCCTCGATAGCCTGTAAGGATTTTTGATTCAATGTTGTCCAAGTACGTCTGCAAGCTTGTCTTTTCAAAATTAAGCTTGCTAATTGAATTAACTTTGAAGGTTTCTTTATAGTTTCATTATTTGCCTACTAATGGAATTGAAATCCTGTCTTTTCAAATCATTCACTTGCCAATTGCATTTACTTTTAAAATTTCTTTGAGCAACCTTCTGGTCACACCTACCAAATGCATTTACTAGAAAGATTTGAAAACTTTTAAATTACTATCCTCATATGCCGCTCTATTTATTTTACCTACCAAATGCATTTATTTAAAAATGTACACTTACTAATTGCATTTGTTGGAAGTTTCTTGCACCTTGACTTTAGAGACTCGAAAAAAATGATGATGGTGAGTGTGCATCAGTAAAGATTTTGATTTTCCTGTGTAAAGTGGATGTAAAAAAAAATTAAGTCTTCATTTATTTCTTTGAACAAAATCTCATTTTGGCAGAATTATTAATCTTCTATAGGATTCGAAGTATCTTGTCAGCCTCGTCTGACAGTATATCTCCTCAACAAGCTATTCCTTTTTTCTTGTCAGATCTTTGTTTTCTTGGAGATAATGGTATATAGTAAGGTGAAATAAAATCCAGAAATATCAAACAATACTACAACATTAAACGCTACTTCAAATTTTAAACTGCAATATTAAATGCAAACTCTGACAAATTGTTTTTTTTTCAATAAAAATTAAATGCTACATCTTTCACATGCTGTGAATTCAAGCTCTATTTGGAGAATACTAAAATCTATTTTTATTTGAGGAATTAAGTTTTGATTTTAATGCATAAATTTTTGAATGATTCCTTGAAATAAATCTTAGTTCTAAAATTTTAAGTTTGTACTATTTGCAGGGTTTGCTTAAAATATTGGTGGCATTGGAATCAAAGAAACAAACACATTTGAGTTAGAAAGTTGGGCATTAAAACTTGAAACTCGCAAAGCATTTTTAAATACTTTAAAGAGCTTCCATCCTATGACGTATTTTTCTATTTTAAATCAACTCACCTCTTTTTGGGCTCTTAAAAAGAACATTTCAATTTTTTTGCAACAAAGGGGCTTAAAAGGAACTTAGTCAAACTCACTAGTTTTACAATTTTGGATTAAAAAATTGAATAATTAAATCTTCATCTTTCCTTTGGTGCTTAAAATGAATCGAATCATTGCTTTGAAGGATAAAATGAATGTGTGTCTTTATTGTTTTGTAATTATTTACACAAAGTAATATCATCAAAAGACGTATGCGCTTCTCTCACGCCTCACGGTGATCTTGAGAATCAAAAGGCTTTTGGTGACATTAAGTTGCATAAATAATTGCCCATACACACTTTGATTTGGGTTTAAAATTGAACATATTGTGTGAGTGTGAGTAGAACATAATCACATATATTCTCTTTCTTTGTTGCCATCAAAGACTGATCGAGTTACAGATTTTGTCTTTACTCGCTTTTGTTTATCCTAGAGGGTTTGCCTTGGGGAAAAATTACTCACCCAAGGGAATGACTCAATTGGTAACACTCTAAAGCCAAGAGTATTTCCAACCGGTATATAAATCTGGGTATTTGAGTAAACGCCAATATCACGCGGTTGATTCCGACAAGATGGATTTGAAAGGGGACTCTTGCCGTATGGGTCAATTTCCACAAATGGAAAGTCTGAAATAGAACCCTTGTTTGTAGTGGCCTATTGTCTCATCCAAAATTTTTATCAAAGTGGTGCATTGGAACTTAGATTCCAAGAAGTTACTTTCCATGTCCGATCTTGGTTAAAATATAGAGGTTAAGATTTCATTCTTAACATAACTTTATATTTTTTCCTTGGTTGCATGTAAAATCATCTCTTCTACTATGAAGGGCATGAGGAAAGCCCACCAAGAAAAATGTACCAATTGAGCTAGGATGTCATATTACTTGTGAGTCAATTTGAAAACACAGTGCTTTGATCGAAAATATTGGAAAACCCACATTCAACATGAGCATCAAATTTCAAACCCTTTAGGAGAAGCAAATATCCTTGAACAAATTCACATGTTATTGCTTTTCGTTGGGATTTGTATCCTTATAGGCTTCTAAACATTTGGATTTCATCTCAATTTGCTCCTACTAAGGTCAACTCTAGGTAACCTTTGCCTTGATTTCCTCGATTTCCGCATAATGTACTTTGTGGGATGAAAGAGAATTAGGACATTGCACATTCAGTTGAAAACCTAATCAAGAGTGTTTTTGTGGTAAAAAGAATCCATTAAG
>VDFB02105785.1:19416558-19483271 GCA_007258455.2 Sequoia sempervirens
AAGGCCATTTCACCATAAAAGAGTGAATAAAAATGACATGATAAAATTACATATTGTATAGGCTTTTAAAGCTTTGAAAAACATAAACGAGTGAAAATATACCATATGGGAAAAAACTAATTATCCCTAAATTAAACTTAACACACTAACAATAAGTATATATGTAATTTATAATAGGATTAAAGATATAAATTTACAATTTCTCATTTGAATAATTAATTTTTCTAGATGTGATTAATGAGTAGTTATGAAATGATAGCGTAAGGAAAGGGACCTGACTTTGTACAAAATCATGTCATATCTCAATACATAAATGTGTCAAGACATTTCTAAAAATGAACACAAAACTAGATAGAAAATGACATTCTTCTACACATTTGACCATTAAAATTCATAAATTTATTTGGAATCATATTCTGGACACCAAAAAAGTAACCCTTCTACCCTTTTTGTCTTATTTGGGTCCTCCTTCTGACTTTGGCTTAATTGTTCCTTGATTTAATGTTGTAATGTGGATAACACATTCATATTAGGTCTTGGGTCCGAAAACAAAGAATTCAAGAGGTACCTTACTTAAGTGTTGTAAAGTGTTGTAACACACTTTCACACTTTTCTAGGGTATTGTTAATTTATTTCACCTAAATAACCTCTTTTTATCACTTACCAAGCCTTATTTCAAAGTGGTGTAAATTATTGTAACAAAATTTCATAATTTTCTAGGCTTGTCATTAATAATTTGACCTTTTCTTATGCTTTAATTGGCCCCATTTTACACTTACAGGCCTTAACTAAGTGTATTTTTTAAAATAATCTTGATAAACATCATTTAATACATTTAATTTCTGACACCCATTTAAAATGCCTAGGTGGGATCCATTCGCCACTAGGGGTGAATAAGTCCACTTTGGCTCAAAAATCAAAATTATTTCAAAATTCTAGCAGGATATTATTTTCTAAGACCTAAGGTCAACCTATGATGTGGTATTTTTGGGAAATATTGCATAATCAAGTATAACTATAGGGTTTTTCCTCTTTCAAACCATCCTCGATTCTCCTAATTTTCCCTAATCAAAATCCAAGAAAATTTGTTTTTGCGTTTCGAAACGTTTATTACGAAACATTCAAGCTTCACTGGAGCCATTACTTACATATCTTCATTCTACTTCCTTCCAAGGTTTTGGTGAGTTGTAGCATTGCATGTTGTTCATTCACAATTCACTTTTCATTTCATTTCATTTTCAAGGGTTTAATTACCAAACTGGGGTTTCACCAAGGCAAACACCTATTCACTAACCCTCAATAGTTTTCCCCCTCTTTGCATGTGTTTTGCAGGTCTAGTGTGTAGATTTGTTAAAGAGTAAGGTGTGAAAAGTTTTCAACAATTTTTCAAAGTCATTCAAAGTTTTCAAAGCCCTAAAAGAAGCTTGGAGAACACCTATAGGTCTAATTCTGAAGTTTCGGATCCATAAACCTATCAAGAGCTAAGGTGCAGAACGAGAATTATAGATTGCACTTTTGAATTTCCCAAAATTTGAAAGTGGATAAATACACCATTAGTGGAATATGAGTCCCACTTGCAGGCCTGAACAAAGGTTTTTGTAGTTCTGACTACCCTTTTGGTTGAAACTCGTTTTGACAGAATCTCCTTGAAATAGGACTAAGTCTCCAAGCTTGGAATATGAGTCCTAGTGGGCTTGAATAGTGACTTTTGTAGAATTCTAGAGCTCCTCTCCATCACTTCCCAGTTTTCAGGTGTACACCTTTAATATCATTAATTTTTGTTATAGTTTACTTGCATTTTTAGGTCATTTTGCATATCACAATGTGTTTTCAAATATCTTGCATTTCCTTAGTTTTGCATTAATAATGAGTCTCTTTCATCAATTTCTAGCCTTAAGAACAATCTCCTTTGCTAGATTTCAATCTCTTGCTTTGGAATCTCAAGGATTTGTTCTTGAGTGTGAACTTTGTGAAATCACATTCCTCTTTCTTCATTCCCCTTTTTGGTGTGGATAAAGGAAGTTATGCACTCCATTTCCATAGTTATGAGGGCCTTGATTTTATACCAAAATTTGTCATTTCTTAATATGTAAATGTATCAAGACACTCATCAAAATGGACAAAAAACTTGATGGAAAATGACATTGTTATACAAATTTCACATTACAGTTATATGAATTTAAGTGGAACTTTATTTAGAATATATTTTATAAGAGAGACTAAATTTTAAATAATTTTATTTAAGTATCATAATTTTCATGATTAGGATTTTATTTTTAAAATTTATAAAAAAAATTATTTAACATTATTTTTGAAAAATATTAAAAACAAAATTCCAAAAATTTATGTAATTATCATTAAAATACTTTTCTTGTTATTGTGACAGCATGATTTCATTTTATATATTATTTATTTTTTATAATTTCTTTTAATAAATTTTCTGAAATTATAGTTAAAAGATATAAGTAATAGAATCTTTCATATATTTATTAAATGTCATTATTATTCTGGTTATTGTCATTATATTTTATGTGCTATTTTATTTTAAGATTATGACGAGAAGATATTGAGCAAGAAAATCCAATTATTAAAATGCCTGTGTGATTATGATCTCATTTTATATATCATTCTACTTTGGCAGAATTTTTTCCTGAATTGTTTAATGTCTCGATAATATTTTGTTCCAATTAATTGATCACGAAGGAAGCCTCCGTGCTACCTTAATCAATGTCTTCGGTAGCGACAGATTCCTCAATGTAAACTTCATCAGCATGCACCCCGACGAGTACTTGAAATTTTTAAAACTACAGTTCAATGTGTTTTCCCAATAAATAACCAGAGGGTTGCATTTAGTAGACAGACTTTCTGCTTCCAATCCTCCAAATTACGTAACGGCCAGGATGTTTGCTCTCTTGTGTGGGCTTTTGATTTGGGTAGGAGGAAGTGGTTATGCGCAGACAACTGGGTCACCAACTGATGGTTTTACTCAGGTGGAATTAACTGATGCAAATATTGAGATACAAAAACCATATGATAGAAAACTCTCGGAGCGTTACAACTATATTAATGGCGTCCATTCCATGTGGGTTTACAGCGATGACAAACCTTTTAAGCCCGATACTAGCACTAGGCCCAGGACAGAAATCCGCATCAAGGTTAGTGATTTATTTTTAATCCATCATCTTCCTCTGAAATTTATATAAGATCAATGAAACATGTTATTTTATTTGTTTAATTTAAGGTGGTGTATTCCAGGGAAAGCACTATAAAAGCGGGGTGTGGCAATTCGAAGGCGAGGGGTATGTTCCGCGGGGTACGGAAGGAGTATGCGTGATGCAGATTCATGGCTATGTTGTACACGCCACAGTGATAATGTTAGATGTTGTGGATGGAGATCTAAAGCCATACCATACCGACGAAGTGACACCCGACATTTATGATCGGTGGTTTCATCTGAATGTTATCCATGACACAGACAAGAGGATAGTGTATGTGTTCGTGGATGGGAAGGAGAGGTTAGCGGTTAATGTGACAGGTGGTGATAGCTATTATTTTAAGTGTGGAGTGTACGCTCAGTTCGACGCTTCATCTCGCATGGAATCTCGTTGGAGAAATATCAAACTCTGGAGCAAATAGATTAAGTCCCTGAAAGTCGTTGGTTGTTGGCAGTAGGTATTTAGAGTATACTATGCTGTGTGATTAAATTTGACTATTACTCTAGTAAAAGGAATTTCAAATAAGACGAATCTTAATTTGTAATTGTTACAAAGACTCTTTTTAGATTGCAACTTCTTGTATTCTCACCACATGAATTATAATGGAGGTCGTGCTAAACTAATATAAGGTGAATTGTTCCTACCTTTTACGTTAAATATATATCATTCCGAGTTTGTTGATTTTTGGTTTAGTTTTTCTTCGTTTGCTCTCTTTTCCTTGCAATGAAAATATCATTAGTAACCCTTCTTTGAATTCAAATCTATTCTTTTATTCAAGATATTTGGTCCACTTATGTCTTTGACAGAATTGTTGGTTACATGGAGATATCCATAGATTTCATAAATATTTCATTGTCATGTACAATTTTCTAAAGCTAGAATCTATGTGAAATTGGATATTTTATGTCCTCTTCCCAAAAGTGGTATTCTTCATGTTGTAGCTTTTAGAAAGGTTTAAAGCTCTTGATTATAAAATTCTTCCTCATAGATGTAGAGGATGTCATTAATGGAAAAGTACGTGCAAAGGATTTCATTATTCTTAGCAACAAAAATATTTAAAATTAGAAAGAAAGACTCTCAAAGTCTTAACAATAGAGTCCCATGCTTGCTTATGCACAATTTTTAATTCCAAAAACAAATTTTCCACTTGTGGGTGTGAGTTTTCAGGTTTCCTTTTCTAAAGTCTACAATTTGGTTGTGTAATGGATCTCATATATTGGTAGCTTTCCTCTACTAGTGCATGCTAGGACCTTTCTATCTTGAGAGTATGGTGATGTGGTTTTTTCTTGTTCTGGTGGGTTTTATTCTACTCTTAATGGGTGCACATTTGTTGTGTCTAATAATTTCAATCATCAAATGCTTTCTCAACTCTCTTCAGATTAAATCCATTTATCCATTGGGTATCCAATCTTCATGATGCACTAATGGTTGAGTTCATAGCACATTCTAATTTGATTCTCAATGTAAACTACAAGGGAATATTGGGATCTCATTTTTGGAAGGTGGGATGCATAATGTACCTTCTATGTGGGTAAAAACACAATACTCAGTCCAACTTTTGGGACATTCAATTTTTGCGAGGGAGGGGAAGATTTCTTAAAGCACCTTTGTTCAAAAATATTTGAAAACAAACCTTTGATCGAAGATGGACCTTGAATCAAATTTCATCCTCAATCAAAGTTTCTTGTTTTAATTAAAAAAATACCTTCGATCAAAGACATTATTTTACTATTTTTTAAGTGATATATGAACTGTCAAACTATTGTTGTCAGTTCATTTTAGGTGAACCACAACAACAAATTATCAGAGCTTGAAGGCTATGACATCCATTGATAGAGGACCCAACTTCAAGTGAAGGTGCACTGTAGATTTTGGCGCAACTTGTGAAGGTAAGCACCATTTCCTTGGGTTTTATGCATTGTAAACACAAGGTTTATGTTATGAGTTTGATCTCTATTTCACTATATTTAAATAGGGTAAATATTTTATCAATTTGATCTCTATTGCACTGTAAAATAGGGTTTATGCACCCTTACATAGGAGCGTTAGAGATAGAACTCATAATTTACATGTAAAAAATATTAGTATTGTAGATCCTATTGTGGAAACCCAACTTGTTAGCTCACATCATACATGCCTCTTCCTCACAAATCCCCCTCTAACCTCTATGGGCCATGTTTGGATGCTATCACGTGACATCTAGTATAATCCTAGGATAGTATGGTTATATGTACATGATTTTGATCTCTATTGCCACAAAATTTTGATCCCTACATGCACCTATGAAGATATCCTATTGTGTAACCAATGTGGTTAGATAACAAGTACTTATTGATGTATTTTATAAGAGGGTTGAAGTATCAGTTTCTTATTAAACTTCAATTTAAACATTACTGTCAATTTCACTATAATACTTAGATGTAGTAAATGTTGATGATTGGTGTAACTTGTGAATGTTGCTACTTGATAATTCTCTGAAAATATTTTACTTCAATTCAATGATCTTTTGATGTCTAAATAGTGTCCTATAACTTTCCTTAAATATGATACCCTATATTCTTAAGACAAATAATTTTTTAGGCAAGATGATACGTAGTGTCCAATTTGACATAAGGGTTAGTTTAAAACAATTAATAATAAATTTGAAATAAAAGGACATGATCAATAGAATTGAAAGGGTTGGATTAATGATCATATCTAAGAATGTAGAATTGGATCTCTTTTGTAGATTTGTCACAAATCATCCTCTTACCTCTGCAGGCTATGTTTGGATGCTATCACATGGCATCTAGTATACTCCTAGGATAGTATGGTTATACACACATGACTTTGATCTCTATTGTGAATTTTTTTTGTTCCATTCATGCACCTATAAAGATATCCTATTTTGTAACCAATGTGGTTCTAACAAGTACTTATGGATGTCTTTTATAAGAGGGTTGAAGTATTGGTTTATTTTCAAGCTTCAATTTAAATCTTAGTGTCAATTTCACAAGAATACTTGGATGTAGTAAATATTGATAATTGATGTAACTTGTGAATGTCACTACTTGAGAATGCTCTTCAAATATTGTACTTTAGTTCAATGATCTTTTGATGTCTAAATTTAGTGTCCTAGAACTTGTCTTTAAATATGATATCCTATATTCTCATATTAAATAATTTTTCTTGCAAGATGATGGGTAGCATCCAATTTGAAAAAAGGACCTTAGTTTAAAACAATTAATATAATGAAATTTTCAATTAAAAGGAAATTATCAATGGAATATTTTTTCCAGGAGAGAGAATCACACCTAGGATCTAGTCTAGAACAAAAGTACATGTATGGTTGAAAATTGATCTGTATGTAGTTCTAAAAATATAAATTAAAGGTTGATAGATTATCTATATTTCTCATAATTTGTTAGAGAAGTAATTTACCAAGTTTTCAAATCAAAAAATATTATGATCCCCATGTAATTACACCCAGTAGTGTTCATAACCCCATTAAGGGTCTTTTCTTATTATTTTTTAATGAACCCTATTAGGTCCACATGCTCATGAATAAATAAAATTACTAATTTATGAGGATTTCTTTTCTCTAAGTGTTATATTTTCATTGTACCAAATAATATAAATCTTATAAGAAATAATCACTCAAAATTCTTATCTAGGTAGTGTGGATGCCAAATCTGCAAATGGTTAGTATTTTAAAACCAAGCTAATAATCAAGCATCCATATGAAATAATAAATCATGTTTCTAAATGCAAACAAATTACAAGATAAATTAAAGCATATAAAACATGAAATAAATCCTATTTCATATTGGATTGGTGCTTCTATGGAAAGAAGCCCTTTCCCAATCCTTGCTTAAGCTCCATGATGAAAATGATTTGAATATGATATGGAATGCTAAGATATGGAGTGGACAAAATCAGTTCTCCATTGAAGAGAGTGACTTTGCATGATATTGTAGTTGAGATACAAAGATTATGGAGTTGTGGAGATGAAATGCTAAGATTGTGGAGGATTTGATAAAATATGAAGCTTTCATTTATAGATTATTTTGATGAGAGAATGGCCAAATGGATGAATGTGGGACAAAGAACAAGCCAATGAAAAGAGGCCACTTGTCATCATGTGATAGGCTTGAGGATGAGCACATTTTGGTCAATGTGCCAAAGAGGGGGAGATTCAAATTTGAATTTGATAGTTAAGGTTGAGTTTGACTTGTGCAAGAGACATGTAAGAGCTTATTAATTGTTTTGTTGGATGTACATGCCAAATTGGGGGGAGATTCAAACTTGGAGAATATTCTTCCTTTATGCCAAGTTGAAAGTCAATAAAGATTTTGATAAATCAATTAAATGCAATTTCATGTGCAAGTGGAAAAATCTAGAGAATACAAGTGATTAGGATTAGCATTTAATCATGGATTAGATTAATTAAGATGATGTTAGATGTTTTGACCCATTTGACTTGATTAATTTGATTTATTTAAATAAAAAAGGGATGAAATTTAATTAAATAAAGTTTGGTTTATTTAATTAAAAGGATGATGCAAGGTTTAAATTAAATAAATTTAATTTATTCAATTTAAATGGATGACCTTGATTTACCCAATGAATGTGAATGATGCTAATTTCACATGTCTACATTTTGCCCCTCTTTGAAGCAATGTACTTGTTGCATTGGTTCAAAGAATAAACTTGTCGTGATCAAAATTCAAAAATTTCTAATTTTTTGGATGCCCCAGCGGAAAGAAGTACACTGGTACATTGCCCCCTCGAGAGGTCGAGCGAAAAGATTTAATTTGAGGGTTGATCTCACGATAAAGAGGTTCAAAATGGATGGTTATAAATGAGATGGTTCATGTGAGATGGATGAGATGGATGATGTGATATGCTATGATTACGTAATGAATGTTTTATGTAGATATATGCTTTATGAGATGCTTAGACTAACAAATCTATATTATGATGATGAACATGTAAATGCAATGCATGTGAAATGATCGTTGCTTCCTATTATGTATGATATGAATGATATGTGGCATGCTGATGGTTTGTGGATGCAGGATGGATGCATGATGGATGCATTGGTGATGATGATTAACTGATCATGATGTGATGTTAGTGCAAAAAAGAAGAAATTAGATGATGACAAGAGGTTCCAACAAGCCAACTTTATGAAAGATGATGATGAGAAATGATGATGATGATAGATGGATGATTCGCTTATCAAGGATTGGGATTTTAAAAGGGCTACTTACCTTATGTTTGATAACACACATAGGTACGATGCATCAAGGTATAAAGAACCAGGATGGCATTGTACCTTGTGCGATGGACTTTGACTCGACAAATAGATAGGAGTATTCTTGTTCACACTTGACATACGAAAAACTTGCTAGGACGTACCTAACAAAGCAAGTATTCGCCAAGTTATTTTACAAGAACATCCAACAAGCACAATAGACAAGAGGATAATGATCATTGCCCCATTCATATCTCTCTATATCCTTCATTTTGATATCATCGAGAGGTCCTTGGAATGAGTGCAATAAGATAAATCAAGAGAAAAGATCAAGTACACAAACAATCGAATGTTTTTCATATCTCTAGCCAAAGGTATTTGGTTTTGATAGGATAAGAATCCAAGTGATATCCAAAATAATGCCCATTGTTAGAATGATATATCCTAGGACATGCATTGTATAGGATGATGATGGTTTGATAAGTTGATTGATAGGCTGCTGATATAAGGTTGACTGACATGTTTGAAAATGATCAAGAGTTTGATTTTGTATTTAATAGTTTGTTGCTTCGATTTTGATTTTGTGTTTGAAGTTTGCTTATGCTGATTGTTGTGGTTGTTTCTATTTATGTTGCCAAAGGATGAAGGCGACAATGATTTATTATGGATGATTGATTATTGTGAGTTATAGTGAGATGAGACAGATGGATTTTTTCAAATATTTGGATATTTTTGACATTTTGAAATGTTTTGAGGCTGTTTTTGGTGTTTTTGATCTTTTTACAAATGTTTTGATTTTTGAATTTTGCGATGTTTTTTTTTGGTTTTCTAAGATTTTATGAATGTTTTTTGGATTTTTCTGTTTTTTGAATGTTTTTGGATTTTGATGTTTTTTGAATGTTTTTGTGTTTTTGATGTCTTGGGGGCTGATCAGAGATTAGCCTTGCCTACGTTTAAGCTCAGAGACGACGTAGTTTAGATTCCAATGTTTTTGATATTTTTTCTGATTTTTTGATTTTTTTTGGTTTTTGATATGATTTTGGATGTTTTTGGATTTTTCGCATGATTTTGATGATTTGGATATAGATATGTGTGATGATATCAGTGCTCTATTTAGGATTTTTTTTGAAAACCAAGCTAAGATTGATTGATCAGATTGATGGATTGATGATGATAACATTGTCGAGGATGCACAACAATGCAAGGATTGATTGATCAGGATTGATGATGATAACATTGTTGAGGATGCACAACAATGCAAGGATAGTGTTAAGCAACATAATGATTGGGAATGACATCCTGAGATGATGATGGGATTGATGATGATAACATTGTCGAGGATACACGACAATGCAAGAATAGTGTTAAGCAACACAAGGATTAGGAAAGATATCCCCAAGATGATGATGGGATTGATGATGATAACATTGTTAAGGATACACAAAAATGAAAGAATAGTGTTAAGCAACACAAGGATTGGGAAAGATATCCCCAAGATGATGATGTTTTGATTGGATTTGATTGATCATGATTGATGAAGCTTGATTTGGAACAAAAGGTGTTCAAATGATTTGATGTGACGTTTGAAGTGCAACTTAGATGCAACTGATAGTGATTACTTGGATTGATGTTCGATGAAAGATGAAGACTGATAAGGAATTTCTTCTCATCAAAATATGCCATGGGCTAGTGATTCAGATTTTGGATTACAGATGCTTGACCAATTTGATTTTGTGTTTGCCAATGTTCAGATCACCACATAAGTTGGAGGATATAGATCAGGATTTATTCATGAAGCAAGATGTAAATACCTGCCCCCAATGTCTAGAAATGTAGGGAATGTCATGGATGGGTGCTTGGATAGGTGTGCGGATGGATGGATAAGATAAGGTGTTCAAATAAAGAATGCTCATCATATAATGCTTAATGGCTCAGATAATTCTACATAGGATAGGATCCATGAAAACGGACCATGTCAAGACGTCTTTCATAAGTAAGCATAAAGTGTGCACCAAAATTTGTCAAGATCAAGATAACTTGGACCATGGATGTAGATGGATGAAAATGGATTGGATAAATGGCTCATGGGTGGATGGATTTATTATGGATAAGATGGGATGCTAGATTTATTATGGATGGGATGAGATGCTTCCACCTTAACTAGTGCATGTAGGTGCTTAACTCTACACATGATGCCTGTTTTCCAGGTTTTCATCATGGTACTTGCCCAAAGTGCCGCCCATGCGGTTTTCACTAGAGGATGATTTTTTTTTCTTTACTATTTTCAGTCCTTTTTCTAATTTTTTTGGATTTTCATATTTTTTTTAATTTTTTAATTTTTTCAAAAGATTTTAAGCTCATGTTGAATCACAAGGTGTTGCTGATTTAGATGCCCCTATCATAATGTGCCATTGATATCCTACTTGAAGAAGCTGCTTTGCTAAGATACATGCACTTGAATGCAACTTTTGGGATTCTTGATCTGCTTTATTGATATCGGGGTTAACTCTGTCTCTGTGTGTACATCGCGATAGAGTGCCTTCAGAATCCTTATGATGAAGGGTTGTTGCCAATACATGGTCAATAGAAGAATTGGATATCATGCGTGGAGGCATGGATGGAGTGTGTTTAGGGATAAGGGATGGATTGGTTGATAGTTTGGAACCTTTGACTCTCCAAACTTGGGAAGATGAGCAATGATGGGTGGATACGAAAGTGTGCGTGGAATTAGGACCAAATGCTCGATACACTTTGTACATGCTTGAAAAGCCTACTTTCTCTTTTATGGACCTCTTTGATGGATACTTTTCCCATTTTTATTTTTCCCCATAGTTTCTTTGACTGATGGAGTTTGATAGGGATAATCTTTCTTTGTATTCTTTGGTATCCATGCATATTTGATTTGTCCATTATGCTTCTTAGCTTCATTTGCTTTGATAATTTTCTTCGTACTTTGATTCAAATATTTCCTTTGATGTTGGTCCCAATTTGTGGATGTGGTGATGGGTGGATGAAGATTCATGACGTGACTAGTTGTAGTATTGGCATCGGTTTCATCATAAGGATTCTTCATGCTCCCTATGTTGACATTTGCTTGAGATGAAGTTGCCCCCAGTATGGTGGTAGTAGCACCTTCGTGCTTTGATTCTGCCTATTCCAAGAGCTCTTCTTTAGAATGCATTCTCTGATAAACAACCACTACAGATGATATTATTTCAATTTGATGCTCTGTTGACTCTGGAATATCCTATTTTTTTCTTACTTTTTTCCTTGAGTGAATAATGTTGGATATCTTCATACATGTTGTCCCTAGTCTAAATTTGGGATATATCTAATCTTGATGTTGACAACTCTGCTTGACTGTAGGAATCAAGAACTTTCTCTTTTTGTGTAATACTATTAGGACTAAAGGAATCCTGTTCTGAATGAACATCATCTATGTGTCCATCCACAGAAAGCATCTCATGGGTAGATGGTGGAGTATGTGTTACATGGATATGATCATCTTGCATAGATAGGAGAGTGTCCATTAGATTATTGTAGTATCTTGAAGATACAAATTCTTGATCTTGAATGATTTCAGAGTTGCTTTCGACATGCTTTGGATCAAGTTCTTGACATGGGTCAGTTTCAAAGGATGCATTGCTTACAAAGGGTTCTTGGATGTTGGCATTAGTCATGGTAAGTGGTTCAATATCCTCAAGTGTCGAGTTTAGGCTTCCTTTAGTATCTGTACCCATGAGGTCAAAGGATGTCAATATGTCTTGGAAAGGACCATTGCTAGACTTTGGTGAGGGATATTGATCATGATTTATAATAAATTCTTGAGATATTCCCTCTAACTCATTAGGTAATGTAGAGACATTTTCAATATGATCATTGGTCAATGCCTCGTTGGATGAGGCGAAAACATCTTTATTGATGGATAGATCTTGATCATTGTTTTCAACAATTATGGTGGAGGGATTTCCAATGTCTTCAACCATAGGGTCAAGTGATGTCGGCATTTCTTTGATTGGATCATTGTTGGTTGGTGGAATTTGATCATGATTGAAAAGTGACTCTTGACATATGTTGATTTGATCATTGGATGAAGTAGAAATAACTTCAAGGTGCTCAGTGATGGATTGATCTTGATCCTTGTTCTCAACAGTTGTGGTGGAGAGATTTCTAGTGCTATCATTGTCCCCAATAGTGATTATATTTTTCTCAATCAGGTCTTGGATGAGTTTTTTGAGCCGAACACAATCTGATGTTTTGTGTCCCTTTATTCTATGATAATCACAAAGGTGCTTCTCATTATACCCTGGTGGTTTTATGTCTAGTTCTTGATAGTTCATGTAAACGGGGATTTTGATGAGATTTTCTTGTACCAACTGTTGTAGGACTGATTTGATTGGTCTCCCAAGTGGTGTGTATTTTTTCTTGTTGCCTTGTGAGATTTGTGTCTTAAATTGACCTTGTTGTGATTGATTTTGGAGATGTGGTGATTGATCTTCGAGATGGAGTAATTGGGTTTGTTGTTGATCTTGATCTTGATATCTACCCTCTTGAAAAATGTTGGAGATTTTTTTCTTGATGTGGTTGTGGACACAGTCCAATGCTTTGATGACATGGATTAACCAATGGATGGGTGTATTGATTTTGGAGTGAAGATATCTCCTGGATCAATAATTCAATTAGTTGGCATGTGAAGCAAGTTGCTCTAGCAAAATTTGATCTTGATTTTGCATTTGATTCCCTTGATTTGGCTTTTGTTGAAGTAGATTTGGAATGTACACTTGTGGTGTTTGAATGGGATCATGAACAAATTCATTTTGGACAATGTTCTAATTTGGGATGACACTCAGATTTGGCATGATAGGTTGAAATTGAACATTGTTGGTGTTGGGAATCACATTGCATTGATTTAGGTAACTTTGATTTTGCATGGTGTTACCTTGACTTGTTAACATCTTGTTTGGACTTTGACCAATATTCGTATGATTGGCGAACATATTTATCCCAAAGTTTACCAAGTTTGGACTCAAAACATTCATGTTTGGTAAAGTTGTACTTGGTACATTCTCATTTGGCATGTAGGGATTTGATGGAATGACGTTCGTTTGAAGGCTCATGCATTGATTGTTCGATTGGTGGATTTGTAGGTTTGGAACTGAATTTAAATCTACCATTGGGAAAGGTGTCCCAAACTTTGATTTGGGCATACTCACATTTGTTGTACTATTGACATTTTTCAAAGGTAATGATCCCATGTACGGATTGTATAAATGTGAGTGTTGATAATCAATTAGCATTGTAAGGCTTTGAAAGTTTGTTTGACTTGGATTACTCATGATGTATGGATTAAGTTTGTATTCCATGTTTTCTTGTGTTTTGACCTTGTTGCAAAAGTGACCTCTAAGGTGTTTAGGACCAATGATGAGATGAATGATGAAAGGGGTGAATGATATGGATGTTGAACGTTTAGGGACTTTGGATGAATGCTAGACTTAGGGTTTGATTTGGATTGTTTGATTTGGATAGTGAACTTGTAAACCCTAAGATGTTAGATGTTATCTTAGGATGAAATTTTTCAAAGGATTGCTAATTTAATTAAATGTATGAGAAAGGATGCATTCCCATACACCTAACTAAACAAGGTGATTTTGATTTTGATGATTTTCCCAAGTCTAGAATGATGTTTTCAAAGATCTAAAGTTGTTTGGGGGATGAGTTTGATAAATGTTTGAATGGATGAAGTGTTTGATTTCATCCTAAATGAACCTAGGAAGGACTTGTTTACTAGGCCAAGATAGTGAAGAACATTCTTTTCTCTAAGAGTAATTCAAAATCAAAAGACCAAAGTTTGCATGAAAACCATATGACCAAAAGTTGCCAAGCACATATGTGGGGTCCAATTAATTTAATCTTTACTTAATGGATTCTTTTTACCACAAAAACACTCTTGATTAGGTTTTCAACTGAATGTGCAATGTCCTAATTCTCTTTCATCCCACAAAGTACATTATGCGGAAATCGAGGAAATCAAGGCAAAGGTTACCTAGAGTTGACCTTAGTAGGAGCAAATTGAGATGAAATCCAAATGTTTAGAAGCCTATAAGGATACAAATCCCAACGAAAAGCAATAACATGTGAATTTGTTCAAGGATATTTGCTTCTCCTAAAGGGTTTGAAATTTGATGCTCATGTTGAATGTGGGTTTTCCAATATTTTCGATCAAAGCACTGTGTTTTCAAATTGACTCACAAGTAATATGACATCCTAGCTCAATTGGTACATTTTTCTTGGTGGGCTTTCCTCATGCCCTTCATAGTAGAAGAGATGATTTTACATGCAACCAAGGAAAAAATATAAAGTTATGTTAAGAATGAAATCTTAACCTCTATATTTTAACCAAGATCGGACATGGAAAGTAACTTCTTGGAATCTAAGTTCCAATGCACCACTTTGATAAAAATTTTGGATGAGACAATAGGCCACTACAAACAAGGGTTCTATTTCAGACTTTCCATTTGTGGAAATTGACCCATACGGCAAGAGTCCCCTTTCAAATCCATCTTGTCGGAATCAACCGCGTGATATTGGCGTTTACTCAAATACCCAGATTTATATACCGGTTGGAAATACTCTTGGCTTTAGAGTGTTACCAATTGAGTCATTCCCTTGGGTGAGTAATTTTTCCCCAAGGCAAACCCTCTAGGATAAACAAAAGCGAGTAAAGACAAAATCTGTAACTCGATCAGTCTTTGATGGCAACAAAGAAAGAGAATATATGTGATTATGTTCTACTCACACTCACACAATATGTTCAATTTTAAACCCAAATCAAAGTGTGTATGGGCAATTATTTATGCAACTTAATGTCACCAAAAGCCTTTTGATTCTCAAGATCACCGTGAGGCGTGAGAGAAGCGCATACGTCTTTTGATGATATTACTTTGTGTAAATAATTACAAAACAATAAAGACACACATTCATTTTATCCTTCAAAGCAATGATTCGATTCATTTTAAGCACCAAAGGAAAGATGAAGATTTAATTATTCAATTTTTTAATCCAAAATTGTAAAACTAGTGAGTTTGACTAAGTTCCTTTTAAGCCCCTTTGTTGCAAAAAAATTGAAATGTTCTTTTTAAGAGCCCAAAAAGAGGTGAGTTGATTTAAAATAGAAAAATACGTCATAGGATGGAAGCTCTTTAAAGTATTTAAAAATGCTTTGCGAGTTTCAAGTTTTAATGCCCAACTTTCTAACTCAAATGTGTTTGTTTCTTTGATTCCAATGCCACCAATATTTTAAGCAAACCCTGCAAATAGTACAAACTTAAAATTTTAGAACTAAGATTTATTTCAAGGAATCATTCAAAAATTTATGCATTAAAATCAAAACTTAATTCCTCAAATAAAAATAGATTTTAGTATTCTCCAAATAGAGCTTGAATTCACAGCATGTGAAAGATGTAGCATTTAATTTTTATTGAAAAAAAAACAATTTGTCAGAGTTTGCATTTAATATTGCAGTTTAAAATTTGAAGTAGCGTTTAATGTTGTAGTATTGTTTGATATTTCTGGATTTTATTTCACCTTACTATATACCATTATCTCCAAGAAAACAAAGATCTGACAAGAAAAAAGGAATAGCTTGTTGAGGAGATATACTGTCAGACGAGGCTGACAAGATACTTCGAATCCTATAGAAGATTAATAATTCTGCCAAAATGAGATTTTGTTCAAAGAAATAAATGAAGACTTAATTTTTTTTTACATCCACTTTACACAGGAAAATCAAAATCTTTACTGATGCACACTCACCATCATCATTTTTTTCGAGTCTCTAAAGTCAAGGTGCAAGAAACTTCCAACAAATGCAATTAGTAAGTGTACATTTTTAAATAAATGCATTTGGTAGGTAAAATAAATAGAGCGGCATATGAGGATAGTAATTTAAAAGTTTTCAAATCTTTCTAGTAAATGCATTTGGTAGGTGTGACCAGAAGGTTGCTCAAAGAAATTTTAAAAGTAAATGCAATTGGCAAGTGAATGATTTGAAAAGACAGGATTTCAATTCCATTAGTAGGCAAATAATGAAACTATAAAGAAACCTTCAAAGTTAATTCAATTAGCAAGCTTAATTTTGAAAAGACAAGCTTGCAGACGTACTTGGACAACATTGAATCAAAAATCCTTACAGGCTATCGAGGGAATGCATTTGGCAAGGAATGCATTTGGCAAGTGTAAATCCAAAATCCACAATGTTTAACAGTGCCCCTACCTGTGCTAAGAACGAGTCCTCTCAAAGATTATCCTCCTTAGTAGATCTGATATTATTTTTTTAGAGCCTCTATATTGATGAGGAGTTAGGCCAATAGGCACGTGAAGCATAGACAAGGTATAAACAATGAGCATGAACTATCTAACAAAATACCTTAAAGAATCACGGTCTGATCATCAAGGCACGTGAATCTCTTGAGTAAAAAATGGCTCAAAGAGATAGTTCATGCATAGGAGGGACTCGATGAAAAGTATCTAGACACTATGCACTCAATAGCTCAAAATCTATGCCTAAAAAGAGACTTTCAAATAGATGGAATTGGCGAGTGAAAAGAAATCACGCCCAATAACCCTTTTAAACAACTTTTAATCTGATGCAGTTGGCAAGTGAAAAGCCATATTCAATAACATTTTACTAGCGTCCTCATAGCGTACAACAAAATGGAAGCATAGAGAGGACCTGCAAACTGTTTAATAGAATGCCTGAAAAAATTATTAGCTCATAGACATGTAGTATTTGCGGAATATGCACAAAACGTGTTTGTTAAAAAGGTTGTAGAAATTTTCAAGAAAATGTAATTGGTAGGCATAAAACCTTTGACCAATGTTTACCAACAGACCTCTCTAACACCCTATCGATGGTATTTGAGAATGGTCCCATCTCCAAAATAAACGCAGATGCAAGGTGAGAATAAAGAGGGGATGCGGCCTACTGTTATATAGTTTTATGAAGCAACCATTTTGTACAGCAGTTGTATTTATTATAGCAGCAAGAATTGTATATTGGAACCTACAAATCTCCTTTGCAATGATTGTGTATACTGACTAACTACAACGATTGTTTGTCAGAGCTATGATAAAAGCTTGTCAAAGGCAAAATAGGCAAGTGACCTTATGTGAATGTATGTCAGAGTGAAAATAAATATGATGGGAGATCTCTCATTCATTACGGGCCTAGCTGGATACAATGCATCAGTGTATAAATGTGACATGAGTGTATCTAAATATGTGTTGTTAGACAGAGATGATGGAGTGTGGGGAAAGAGTTGCACTCTCTTTAACAATCCCTATGTAAATACGCCTTGAGGTTGAGAACCTGCTAGACTTAGAAAATTTACTAACTTGAGTGATGGATGGGAAGGCCGATGGGTGAAGTCTGACTAGAAGTGAACTAGGGGATTAGCTAGATCATTTGAACACTTGGCAGGAAAATGGGTTGCAGATCTCGAGGACAAAGAAATTCAGACGCACACAGATACTAGCCATTATGCAATTTCAGCAAGGATCCCAAAATTTAACAATAAAGGAATGACCTTGGTACCACAATATTCTACCAATTTTTGAATAAGATACAAAATGTGGTGGCGGGTATATAAAGTTTCTTATTGGTTATGTAAATTAGAAGAAGTCTACTAAAGATACTTCATACGGTGTAATGTTTGGTCTTGACATTTGCAGTACATAGACAAAGAAGCTTCATGCAATAAGATCATGTCAAGGTCAAAATTATCTGATCAAGAAAGAGCTCACTTGTGAGATAGACAATCTTACACATGTCTAGACTTTTATTATAAGACTAGATGCAAAAACAACGCTTATCAATGGTAAGTGTAGCAAGCAAAGCAAGCATTCACATAAATACCTCGACTAAATCATTTTTTTTTAGAAACAACTTAAGAGAAATGAACAAGATGGGCATATGAAATAAACCTCACTGATATCAGAGTGCAACTAAACATCTTTTACAAAGCACACAACTATCTCAGCATATATTCAAAACCACTTCGCATAGCATGTATACCTGCCAAATATTTCAAGATTGCCAAATGAAGGAAATATAGTGCAGTGTATTGACAAACACATGACAACTTATATCATGAGATATACTCAATGATAACCAGATGTAAGCAACCAATCATCCATCAAAGATTTCAAATATAATGGATACCACTTTAAAAAAAAAAGACTTCAATTAAAAAAAACTAAACAATATACGGAGCTTGTGTTCTTGGACAAAGCTACATTAAGGCACCCCTCCCTCTAGCGCCATTATGTGGATACCAAATCTGCAAATGGTTAGTATTTTAAAACCAAGCTAATAATCAAGCATCCATATGAAATAATAAATCATGTTTCTAAATGCAAACAAATTACAAGATAAACTAAAGCATATAAAACATGAAATAAACCCTATTTCATATTGGATTGGTGCTTCTATGGAAATAAGCCCTTTCCCAATCCTTGCTTAAGCTCCATGATGAAAATGATTTGAATATGATATGGAATGCTAAGATATGGAGTGGAAAAAATTAGTTCTCCTTTGAAGAGAGTGACTTTGCATGATATTGTAGTTGAGATACAAAGATTATGGAGTTGTGGAGGATTTTATAAATGATGAAGCTTTCATTTATAGATTATTTTGATGAGAGAATGGCCAAATGGATGAAAGTGGGACAAAGAACAAGCCAATGAAAAGAGGCCACTTGTCATCATGTGATAGGCTTGAGGATGAGCACAATTTGGTCAATGTGCCAAAGAGGGGGAGATTCAAATTTGAATTTGATAGTTAATTCTGAGTTTGACTTGTGCAAGAGACATGTAAGAGCTTATTAATTGCTTTGTTGGATGTACATGCCAAATTGGGGGGATATTCAAACTTGGAGAATTTTCTCCTTTTATGCCAAGTTGAAAGTAAATAAATATTTTTATAAATCAATTAAATGGAATTTCATGTGCAAGTGGCAAAATCTAGAGAATACAAATGATTAGGATTAGCATTTAATCATGGATTAGATTAATTAGGATGTTGTTAGATGTTTTGACACATTTGACTTGATTTCTTTGATTTATTTAAATAAAAAAGGGATGAAATTTAATTAAATAATGTTTGGTTTATTTAATTAAAAGGATGATGCAAGGTTTAAATTAAATAAAGTTAATTTATTCAATTTAAATGGATGACCTTGATTTACCTAATGAATGTGAATGATGCTAATTCCACATGTCTACATGTAGAGCTTCTAGGTCTCCTAGTTTCTTATTGGTCTTTCCTAGAACTTGAATTATATATCCACTAGGGTATTTTATTTACCATCATTCTAAAAAAAAAATCCAATTTAAATCATCTAATTTGTTATGTTGAACATTTGGTTTATATGGTATAAACTCTAGTCTCAATTTAAAAAGGTTATCAAATTTAACCTAAGATCATGTTATTATTTGCGAGAGACCAACATTTTAAAAGTATTATTCATAAATGTGATTCCATATGATATCTATTAAATACTTGGCCTAGTACCCACCTTTTTAATTTAGGCACATTTATAAATCTAATGCCATATGATATCTAGATTAAAGACTTGGCCTAGTACCTACATGGTCAATTCAAAAGGTATACATGATTAGGGAGATGAATATCATTCCCATACAAATTGATTATAATTCTCAATTTAGATAAAAAAATATATATTTTAATTATGGATACTCCTAACTATTGAATACAATGATGTGTTGAGAGGAGGGGTGAATCATAATTTATTAAAACTTTACCATTTCCATTTCTAGATTAACAACACATCACATAACTGAAAAGAATAGAAAAGAACACATACATCACACGAAGACACCAAGATTTTTACATGGAAAACCCAATGAGGGAAAGAAAATGGTGAATATTAAATCACAATATATGTAGCTTACTACTAACAAGAATTACAATGTTTAAGGCTCATTGCATATGAACTTGTAGACTTAGGTATACAACCTTACAACAAGATACGAAAGGACCTAATGAGATTCACTATCTCAAAGTAGGATATATGAATAATATAATGAGACAATTGATTATGAATTTATTTGAGGAAGCATCTAACATATGTTGAAGCTATAATCATTATTTCACATAATTTTACCTTCACATTGATTTTAGCCACTTCATCTCTTTCATTCAACTCTATCTCAATTTACTATCAATCACCACCTTCAAAAATGAATTTGATCTTCTATATATATCCTCTAAAATAGAATAAATCACCAATTAAGTTATCTCCAAGATGAATGTTGGATAAAATGATTGATATTGTATGGGTCGGATCCAAAACATATCCAAAATCAGAGAGATTTAGTTGCAAATCATCATATTCTATGTTGAGGCCTAAATGCATCACAACACATTCTTCAAGAAAAAAATAGTTGACTAGGATCAACCATAGAAAATGAAACAAGTCATGCCACCCAAATAGTATCAATACCATCAATACTCTCATTTTTTGACTTCACATATCTAGGGAGGTACCAAAATCATCATGTGGGCCAATATGTAGGCATTGTAGATCATGCAAAATATTTATTAGACATTTTCCTTAACTATCTAATCATAAAATGGTACAAGAGAAGAAACTTACTGAAAGTGTGGGAATAGATCATTCCAGACAAGCTATAGAAAACTATTATTTGAAAACTAATTTTGTGGGCCACCAAAATGCCTGAGACTTGCAAGGAATAACCCATGCCCCTATGTTAACACATTACCAAGTCTGCATGGTCACATCTATCTCACCAGAGGAATATGGAGCATTCCAACAAGCCTTTAATATTATATTGCATAGACCATAACATTGTTAGCTCTAAGTCTTTTTGTGGAAGGTGTAAAGACTTGATATCCTAGATATAATACCTTCACAACACAACCAAAATATGGGTCAGAGAAAGATCATGGTGATCCAAACTAGGCCGTTAAGTGTAAATGAAAATTTAGAAAAATAGAGTTAGGCAACTTGACATAAAAATTTGAATAATTTATTAACATAATTTAAAAAATATGTAAGAACATAAGTTGTATAAAATTGAATATAGTTTATAAGATACTATTCCTTTTTTAGAAAAAGGTAAATCTATTTGGTGAAAATTTCAAATTTCAATGCAATGGTACTAAATTTTTCAGGACAAAATAAAAAGTAGATGCATGTCTGACCAACCTAACAACAAGCAAAACATAATATGTTATTTTGAAACTTTCAATATAAGTAGAGGACACATGCCTAGATGTGCCACATTTTTTTTGTAATTTTTTTGTCTAGAAGTAAATAATTAATTATGAATTTATTATTATTTAAAAAATAATAATAATAAACATGTTTTTCTAACCACCATAACTTTGTAAAAAATTTATGAAATTTGATTTTTCTTTTTTTTATCCTATAGTATGGGAAGCATAGAATGTGACGCATCTTTCAAAATTCAAAAATGGTGAAATCATTTAAGAATTATTGATGTTTTCAATCAGCATATCAATCAATACTTTAGTTAGAATGTATGTAGAAAATTATTAATAATTATCTATTTAATTCCAAATAAGGCATATCTTATATTTTTGGAAATCTAAAAAATTTCCCTATAAATCCCTTTCATTTCATCAAATTTAGATAAAATAAGTCATCAGGAACATTTTTGTCATATTGCCACATTTTTGAGCCCCATGATCCTGCACTCACCCTTATCTCTTGAACCACAAGACATAAACTTACTCTATGGAAGGATGCAATCAAAAAATTCATGAATCTATTATAGTGAATACATTACATTCATACCTTTCCCAATATTTTGCAACTTATCTCAATGTGTGGTACACCAATCTAGAATGATATTATCATAGACATGCATGTACGAATCACCACATCACTCATAAACACCAAGAAGATCACCATTCATACATGTAACTATATCTCTACACTTGCACTATCTTCAGAATATATATAGACTTCATCATACACATATGACACCAATGAAATCCCCTAATAGGTTGACATCAATGACAGTTCACCTATTTCCAACAATCTCCCCCTTTGTCATTGATGGAAACACCCATATGTACCTCTTCTTGTTTGACATCAAGGGAAAAAGGCATGATATCTTCTATTTACAAAATACCAATAATGTATGATATCCCCCTTACTACATACTCCCCCTGAGATGGAGATGCCCTAAAACTAATGGTATATATAAATGAATACAATTATCTGCAAAACTATACAAACTAAAAATTGTCTTATTTACCCTTTTTTAGCTTCTTTGTAAGGTCGAATATTCTTGTGAGATTTATTTAGTTTCTCTAGAGTTGTATTCCAATCCATTTTTGTTGAGGTGAGACTATGACTTTGACATTCAAACTCTATGCACAATTCCTCAACCTCATTTATTTTGCTAGGATTTTTTATTTTTTGACCAACTTCTATGGGCTTTGATCATCAATCTAGACAATGATGCAAGCCACACATTGACTACTTCTCTTAGAAAACAAAAAAAATTCTTTAATTGTTCTCTTTGATCCAAAATCAATGTCAAGTATACATGAAGATTTTCAATTTGTGCCCTAGTGGATCCATCCATATCTCTTGATACATCATATGTTTTGACCAATTGCATAATTTGTGACTAAGTAGAGTCAATCTGACTTTTGATATATTTGGTGGAGCTTGGCCATTTCAAAAAAAAATTATAAAAATTTGTTGCTACATTCGCACAAACCTTAAACATTTCTATAATTTCCTACAATCTATTGTGTGCATTAGCACACCAATATGAATCTTCACCCATTCTCTCATATTTTATCTTTCTCAAGGCCTCTTGTTCTACCTTTTATTGTGCTTTTAAGAGGATTGATCATTGAAGGAATCCATTAAGAGCTTTAGCTTTTGTTTGAGATGTAGGGATACATCAATTTTTACTTTTGGTAGACCTTCCTGAATAGTATTGACTGCCTCATCAACTAATTCACTCTTTGCATATTCTTTTAGTATTTATTTTCTTGTGGAGGCATGCAAAGTATCAAAAATTTGTAGCTTATGGAGGGGAGAGATGTTTTCCATGTCAACTTGTCCCTCATGTGTTGGAGTTTACAAAATTTGAGGTGTAACTAATGGCTGAAACTAGATATTTGCATATCTAGTAGATATTTGAAAGAGTCTATAGATGAAGAACCTTGACATCCTTCCATGGAATCATTTTGCTTCTTAGATATTTTTACTTTTGCATGCTAAACTTTATTTTTCTCTTATTTCCCATCTTCTTTTTCTATCTCCATACTAGAGACTTCTTGCACCTTGTGTACACCAAAAACATCTTTTCCTTCTTTTTGTCTAGAAAGTTCTTCCATTTCTTTATCATCTTTCTCTAAAGGAGACACATTATGTTCTTTGTCATATTTATTGTTCTCTAGAGGTGAGACACTTATTTTACTTTAGTCCCCTACACCTTGTGCACTTGTATTTTTTGGAGGAGAACTCTCCTCATTTAGTTTGGCATTTTCAACTACAACATAATCTTTAGTCATATTATCCTCAAAAGATGATGTATCTAAGTCATGAGCAGACACACCAGGTATATCTAAAGTATCTAGAGGGTCTTAATCACAAATTATTTCAACATTCTTTAATCCTTCCATAATTTTTGTTCTCTTTTCTTCAATTTCATTCTCCATCCTCTTAGTTTCTTCTTTATCATTCTCCATTAGAACATTTATTTTATGCTTGATTCTAAATTCTTGTGCTTAATATTGAAATAATTTCACCCTTTCTTCATGAGATATGGATACAACGGTCTTTTCTAATGCATGTTGCCTCACTTGCTTCTTCTACACCAACTTCATTCCTTTTGTTACTCAACACATCTGCTAGGCTTGCCAAAATTTGATAAATGATTTCATTTAGATCCATATTGAAGCTTCTCAAATACATGATTATTTACTTCTCAATTGTGATTTTGTTGACTAGTAATAGTCATTCATCATAAATTAGAGTGACCTCTATTAGTGCATCATGCTCTATAATTACATTAATAGTAGCCCAAAGCTGTAGAGGCTCATGTTTAGATGTTTTTGGAGGAGACTTAATTGTTTCTTCTTCAATTTATTTTTCCATGGACATCTCTTCTTCTTCTTCTTCTTCTTGCTTTGTACTCTTCTTCTTCCTCTTCAATATTAGGATTTCAATTCATCTTCCTCATCTTCCTCATCATCATCATCAACATTTACTTGAGAAAGCTTTTCCCTTGTTTCTTTCTGATTAGTTATTGGCTTCTTTCTTTTAGTAGTCTTAGATTTTCCAAAACATTAGTAGTGGGTCTTTCTTCTACTGGGAAATAAAATACCTTTTTACTGTTATCATGGTGCAATTATTTAAATAATTTATTGATTAAAATATACCAAAAACATATTCTTATCATTATCAAGAAAACACTATTTTTATGTACGAGACACTCTTCACAAGTTCCCATAATGAGTTTTTTCCTATCCATCTAATGTATTTTCTTACAAAACATACAAAGTTTAAATCCCCTTTTTGAATGAAAATTATATATTTTTCTATGTTTTTCAAACACCTTCATCGTTTCAACCACTTACGACTAAGAAAATCTATATTAATTACCTACATATATAACATAACTAGATTATATACAAAAATCAATATTACTTAGGAACAACCTCCAATTCCTTTCTTTTTCTTCTTTTTATTACCTAAAAGATAAAAAATAATGTAGATGAGATTCACTACTCTCAAGTCTTTAGGATAGGGAAGAGTCTACAAGGAGCAATTTATCGTCAACTACCTCAAGGAATAAGCTCAAGTGAAAAATATGGGTAAAGGGGTGTTTTCTACAATTTTTTATGTTTTATGACTATTTTAATTTAAAGGACTTCAAAATCTAAAAGTGCATGCCTTAGAGGTCTTAGAGAAAAACTAGCTAGCTTTCAACCAAAGAATGGCATGTTGACCCCTTTAACATTGTTTTGGAATTGATGTCAAGTGTTGTTTTGGTATTTAGAGTATTGGTATTCTTTGAAGGGATTATGAGACATCACTATGACATTCACTACATATAAACATGGTCAGATTGGTTTGGCACACATTTAGGTGACACAGGGCAGTAATATTGGCATATGGATTTCTAGTGGTATTTATTATATCTTGCAAGGGTTTGGAAAATATCATGAAGAATAGTTTTTTATCACAAACATCAAACAGATGAGAAAAAATAATATCATGAAAAATATTGATCCAAGACATAAAACATGTTCCATCCAAACAAAATAACCACAAAAAAACTTTCAAAATTAAAAAAATTGAAAACAATTCTTCTTACAAGAACAATAGAATAATTTGTTACAGGGAGCTTCAAAAAATTAAGGAAAAAATAATATCACGAAAAATATTGGTACAAGACAAGCAATCTATGTAATAGTTGGCTTGTTAATTCTAAATTCATAATTTTGTTGCAATCCTTATTAACAAATGAGGGACATTTTGGAACATTCTTTGTTCAAGAGGTAAGCTCCACATCATCATAAAAATCCCCAAGTATGTCTTGTCTATTTTTCTATAATATTTCATGCCAAGTAATGTAGCTTGAATTCCCAACTAACTCTATGGCATTATAGCCATTTTTCACTGATTATTGCTACCCATTGGCTTTATGAGTTCTATTTAATGGGGGTTTACTACCAAAGAATGTAGCTCAAATTTTCAATTAACAAACCAAATCTTACATAGACTGCTTGCCTTGTATCAATATTTTTAATGTGGGTTTTTGATCATCTATCATTTACCTATGATTCTTAAGCAAACTATGATAATGAACAGTTTGCTATGGGGAACTGAAAAAAAAGAGTATCATGAAGAATAGGTTGTTATGGGGAACTTGAAATAGTTGAGAAAAAAAGAATATTATGAAACATATTCATACAAGAAAAAAAGGAAAACTGTAAAAGAACTATTAGAAAAACATACATAGATATATGTATACATATATACATACAATGTGAACTTTATATGAAAATCAATGCTTCAAAACATAGACAGATACATATATGCATATATATATTGAAGACAAATAGAGTAATTATATAAGAGGTATTGGAATAACACTTATTCGCTACTAAATATTATAGACATAAAGTGAAATTGGAAAGGAGGGTTCATGGTGGTGGAGTTGGTTGCCCTGGTGCATAGAAGCATAATGGTAAGCATTTATTTACATGAGGGTTCATGCATCCTGACATTTTTGTACAGTGAGACATATTGGTACAAGGCAAGCAATCTATGTAACAGTTGTAAGAGGTATTGGAATAACATTTAATAATCACACGTAAATGATAGATGGACAAAAACCTTTGGCTTGCTTTTGATTTTTCTGGTCTGTGTATGTTTTTCTATCATCTATCATTTACTTGTGATCCGTGTGCATTTTTTCTAGCATCTCTTTGACAATTATCACATGTAAATGACAAATGAACGGAAGCCTTTGGCCTATTTTTTATTTTTTTGTGTATGTATGTTTCCCTGGCTCTATTAAAGTTCTATTTAATGTGGTTTTTTGATCATGTTTCATTTAGCTGTGATTCTTAAGTGTTCTCCTAACAACTCTTCTAAAATTCCTCAAATGACAGATGATGAAAAATCCATTTTAAATAGAACTTTAACATATGGAGAATAGAAGTTGTAAACTACAACTATGAATAATTTTTCATACAAATCTTGTATTGTGCATAATGCGTATAGCACCAAGTATGCACAAAGATAACAAGGAACAATAACCAGAGGACAAAAAACATAGACCAAAATAAATTGAAAGTAGTCCAAATGTACAAGTCAATGTTATGTTTGTAGTTTACACCAATCTACAAAATTTTAGAATTTTCAATGTTGTAGTGTGGGAAAGTATACTCCAAAATGTGCAGGAAAATATATTGACTTAGTTGCATTGCTGAAAGAGCCATTGTGGTGTTATGAACATGTTACATATACTGCACCATTAAATTATTTGTTATTAACATCTCAATGCTATATCATTGAATGTTATGGCTGTATTGTAGTGATTTTATCACAAGCTAAATAATAATTTTCTTTTTCTTCCTCATTTGTTTGAAGCTCCTTGCAACAAACTACCCAGGGTTGTTTATGCAAATGTTGGAGGTTGTTGGTTATCTAGGTTGGTGGTGGTGGACTTGGTTGCCTCCATACGCAGAACCAAAATGGTAAGTATTTTCCCATGTGAGGGATTTTGAATTGACAAGATAGCCTTACATAGACTGTTGGTCTTGTATTTATATGTTTAATGTGGGTTTATGATCATCTATCATTTACCTTTGATTCTTAAGTGTTTTTCTAATAGTTCTTTTAGAATTTCTCTATTTTGTCTATAATATTTAGTTTCAAATAATGCAGCTTGAATTTTGAATTGAGAAGCCAACTATTGCATAGATTGGTTTGGTTATATCGATATGTTTTGTAATACTCTTTTTCCTAGTTCCCCAAAGAAAATTGTTCATTATGTAACAATTGGCAGTCTATGTAATAGTTGGCTTATCAATTCGATGACTATTTTTACTATGTGCTTCCTTAGATTGCAATTGTATTTTTTATATAGATACATTTAAACTCGCATAATATAAATTATGTTATAACTTTAGGGAAAATTTCCATCTTCATAAACAACTATATGAATATAATCTTTTACTTAAGCTGAAAAGATAACTATACACACATGCAGCAATGCAATGGGTAGACTACACTATTTTTTGAAGTCAAATGTATGATTACTTTCCTAGGAAAAAATCCCATTTAACATTTCTCCTTTTACAACCATTGTAGATTGTGGTCTATGTGATTATGGAGGGAAACCACACAGCGTTTCCATTTTCTTCTGAGAGGAAAAATGATTTGTTGATTGCATCACATTGTTTATCCCTAGAAGAACATGGAAATGGTGTATGTTCCTCCATTCCAGTAAACCATTTACAATTTCGTGTTTGGCTTGGTTTTAATTTTATACATGACTACATTTTTTCCTTTCTGGTTATTGGTTGTTATATGTGCCCATGTTTCGTAAATACATTCCCACATATTCATGTTCACCATAGAATGTGACTTCTTATTTCAAAACATCCATCTCTGTCCAACTTTGTTATTATGTGATATATGGTAAGAGTCCATGAGATTTTCCATGGACCTTACCTGCCTTTCTTGCTCTGGGGTTTGGCTAGAACCCATGAGGCTTCATGATGCCAATATGGTAGGGAGGAGAATGAGTGTGGGTTTAGTGATTTTTCTATTGAAGTCAAATGTATGATTGCTTTCTAATAAAAGAAATTCCATTTAATATTTCCCCTTTTACAGTCATAGTAGATTGTGGTTTATGTGATTGTCGAAGGAAACCACGCACCGTTTTCATGTCATTCTCAAAGGAAAAACAATTTGTTGATTGCATCACATTGTTTATCCCTAGAATCACATCACAATGGTGTATGTTGCTCTCTTCAAGTAAACTAGCCACAATGTCATGGTTGGATTTTTAAAGTATTCTATATATTCCATTTGTCTAGGTTTTTCCAACCATCTTCAAATCCCATCATTCCAATTCTTTTTCGACATACCTTTTTTCATCAAGTTGTCACAACGAAAAAAATATTACAATATTACAAATCTTGTTTGAGATTACCTGTCTTCCCTCAAACTTTCTTATTGTGTGATATATGATAAGTGTCCATGAGATTTTCCATGGTCCTTTCTTCACTTACTTGCTCGGGAGTTTGGCTAGAGCCCATGCGGCTTCATGATGCCAATATGGTAGGGAGGATAACGAACATGGGTTTAGTGGTTTTTCCTTTCATCATCACATATTTAATGTTGCTTATATACATGGGCAGCTAGATTTTGACATCCACTTTTGTACCAAAAACATACTCTATTCAATTCATTATATTTGTCATTGTTTCCACAGCTCTCTTTTCAACTTCTCCAATAGATTCCTTATCCACAATTATTTACCAGATTGCCATGCATAGAAAATCTTCAATTTTATCACTTTCTATTTGCAACATATAATACTAACCTTTTCTATTCTATATCTATATTATTTCCTTTATAATGTTGCACAAATACAATGACATTCAAGAAAATTGATGTATTTGAAACTGTCTATTTCAAATTCTTTCATGCTCCAACAACTCAATCCAATGTTGCTTTCCCTTGTTAAAGACCATCAACAGTACATGTAAGTACATAAATTTTCCATTTTTAATAAATCGATTCGGTGAACCAGTTGTGAATATTAGTAATTATTTCTCTCACTTTCTTTGTAGTGGAATTTAATTCTACAAAGATTCTGGCTTCCTTCATACATAGATGAGCATAGTGGATGGCATGCCATGTAATTCATAAACATGAAACTATTCTTTCTAATGAGCATGTTACTTTTGTAGAGAGAAACTTGCATAATTCTATGGGATATCTAGTTCAATGCTTGAATATTTGTGAAACACATATTGCATTTAAGATTGCAAGCATGAAGAAATAGAGTAGCTATATTTATCTCCAAAGAATGTAGGAAAATGCTATAAAATTTGTGGCATTTGTCATGACTTTAGAATTCATGGAATTTCTCAAAAAATTACAAGTCATGCTATTTGCCTTGGATTTTATAACATTTTTTACTACATGCACTGGAGTACAATAGTGTTCTGATGCGTGCGCTCAGATTTTTCAAAGTACGATTATTTGCATTGCAAGCTACATATATGTCTACTTCAACATGCGTACCCCAAAAAATATGTTCATCACTCCCAACTATATAATGTTCAGATATTAATAGATAGATTTGGTGAACCAATTGTAAATATTATTAATTATTTTTAGTTTCACATTTTCTATATTCATTTTGCACTTAAAATTGCTCACTTTTTATGCTTCCTTTTTTATTACAATAGGTACAGTAGAATATCTTTCCTGATGTCAAATGCATGGTTGTTTTCACATAAAAAAAGGCATACCTTTTATTTCAATTCTTCTAACAATGCAAAATATGTGTATCGTGTCATCACATTCTTCTTTTGGTGATGACCATCAAAACTAATATTTGCCCCTATGAACATCTTTACTCTCTAACTGATATTTTCCCCTATATAATCTATTTTTTTGTTAGTGATGACCATGATAACTAATATTCAAATTAAAAAAATCAAAATAAACAACATCAAAGTAATAAATTATTTAGTGCCACATAAGCATTACAAAAAAAATGTGGTACCTAAAGTTATGGTCTAAGTTTTTAAAAAAAAACTTTTTAATTGAATATTACTAATTAAAGGCATAAGTAATAACTCTTGAATAAATAAAAATCCTTTAATGTTCCATAATTTTCATATATATTATTTAATTCACAACTTCAACTCTTCCATGTATTTGTATCCATTTGTAGCTTAAGATAATTAAATAATAATATATCGATTGATTGATTAACCTAGACAAAAAGATCAAATATAAATTTGCATCTATGTTTAATAAATATAAACTAACATAGACCTAGAATTATATCATACCTGAAATTTTGGAGAAAAATTATTATTATTAAAAAAATTAATTATTCAAAAAATTAAAATTTTAATTAATTTTTCAATTCTAATTTTCTAAGAATAAATTTATTCAAAAATCATATTCATTGAGAATTATTTTACTATGGATTCCCAATCATCTCTTATCTACTCACGATTCCTACAATTATTAATTAAAATCAATTTTAAATAACTATTGTAACTAAAATAATTAAATATTCCATATTAATAAAAATAAAGTTATTGATGATTAATTACTTCAAATTAAGATTAATTAATATATTGCAAATAATAAGATTCGTTCAACATGACCTATGGTTTTATTTTACATTTTCATAATCAAATTTCACATTTTTTAGATAAGAACGGATAAGTGAACTATAACATGAGGTTTATAATGCTTTACAATTCTCAAATTAAATGAACACATATAAAATAATCTTTACGCTAAAATTAACCAATTTGTAATATATTCAAGTTAGGCTATTCAAATTGATATCTTCCACTCCACACATATGTTGGCTTTAACTTTAATACATATGTATCGATATTTTTGATTAATTTTCCAACATTTCTGCTCATTATGATCTACTTCAGCTATTTTATCCTACATAAAGTCCAAAATCATAAGATTCACCATGTACTATGAAGTAACCTCACGTTATTTTCTATTGGCTTATCAACACGATTTCCCTTTTTCCACTCAATCAAACAATTCCAAATAGTACTAATTATTTATACCTCACATAGCATTCCAAACAAAAAGTTTGTTTCTTAGTTCCCATTGAATAACCATTTGTGGTGCACCTTATTGGCTGATTGTTGCATGCCTAGACATGCGATTGCTAGTTATTATATCTAACAATATATAAATATGTGACAAATAATTTTTTTTGGGATAATGGTATTGAGAAAGGGATCCAATTTTGTACAAACATATGTCATTTGTTAATTTTTAAATGTATCAAGAAATTTTCCCCAAAATAGACACAAAAATAAATAAGAAATAGTAATGTTGTGTGAATTTCACTCTTACAATTATATGAATTAAAATTTGATTATAATAAAAAGATATGCAATGAAGGTAGTTCAATATTTTAAATTATTAGTGAAGTATCATAGTTGTTATAATGACTATGATTTTATGATATATATGTGTAATGAGAGAAACCAAGGATATTAAATATAAAATTCTAAAATTTATGTATTTATTATTGTTATGTTCCTATAATTTTATTATATATATTATTTTATGTTTGTAACTTTTTAATACGTTATTTTAAATTATAATTAAAATATATAAAAAATGAAATCCAACATTTATATATTTATTTTTGAATATCTTTATTGCTATAGTACTATTAGCCTGTTAGGCTATTCTACAAACCCCACCGCATTTAACTGACGCCGGTGGGAACTCCCACGACTTTCGGGCTTTGCTTTTTCTGATTTCCCCGTATGTCACCGTGACTGCCACACAATGTTAAGGAACAATGACAAAACTTATTTATTTCTTGTCCTGCAAAAGTTATGTATTTCACAAGGTCATCGAAGTTCTGAGGGGAATCAATTGAATGGAATGGTTAATAACCAGACTAGCTATGAAAGGATTTATCATTGTTGTGGTCCTCACAGGCGCTGGCATAAGCAAAGTAAGTGAGGACAATGTGGTAGTCAGAGAAGTGGAAAAGCAAATGATTGACGAGAAAAAAAAATCGATCAAGGTAGCACAGAGCAGCGTCGGAGCTTCTGGGTTATCACAGAGAACAAGGAATGTGAAGACTGGGCTTGGACGGAGCAAATCGGATGCGGCATTGCTCTTAGATCTACACCCGCCTCCGCCTCCTCTACCTGGGAAGATTAAGAAATCTGAGACTTTTGAGCTCGCCAGCCATGCTCGGGCGGTGGCGGGCTTCCCTCAACTTTCATAATGTTGTCTATGGCATGATTTACCCTTGCAGGTAGTCTCCTATTTCAAACTCCACTAAAGAGATGAAAAGTGCAAAGAAGAGAACCTTAAAAATAAAGAGAGATATCAAAATCAAAATAAAGCTTATAAAAGGTAAGCGAGAGAACGGTGGACTGTTTCTTGCATTTCCAGACACCCACATTCATGTCTTATAAGTGGAAGAGAACTTACCAGAACCTCCCAGACCTGCACGTAAAAAAGAGAGGAATTTGAGCATAGGTTGGGAGATTTGGGTTTCCAAAAGGCAAGCTTTCCTCCTTACCTGCGCAACTAGGCAAGAAAAGTGTTCAAACTAATCAAAATGACACAAAATGCAGAAACAATAAAAGAAAAATTTATGTAAATGCCATCTCCTTATGTCCATCCATGTATTATGGCCTAAATCGTGGCAGGTAAGAGTAGTGGATCACTGTTGGCATAGGCATGTGAAGGGAAGTTTGAAGCCGCGCTCATGGCGCTACTACTTCTTCACACTATCCATGCCCAAGCATTTGGGTGGAGCAGAGAGCGAAACCCCTCTCAAATGTTGCTTCCAGGTTGCTGCCCTCCTTCGTCACCATGCTGCTAAAAGATTTAGGGTGGGAATAGTAGTTTAGAGGGAAAATTAAATTAAAATAGCAGTGGCCAACACACTTCAACTAGAAGTTAAAACCAAATAAATTAAGAAAGAAAAATAAAAGGGAAAGCTTAATCTTCTAAACGTGGCTCCTGAGAGGACTCCATCAACTACGTGGCAAGTTACCCAAAAAGAGGTGTAGCTCAAATTTTAATTGCATTCCTGCTCATGTACTTGGGGGACGCATAGGTGTTGTAGAATTATTTTAAAATTTAATTATCAACTTGCTGGAACTAGTAAAACTAATGTGTACCCATTAAGCTTGTGTAATGTGCATGGTTAGAGATTTTAAAACTTGTAGTAAAGTATATATATTTTCTATGACTGGCATGTTGCATTGGTATTAAATAAATTCATCTATATTATATCTGTGGAATATTATGTTGCAAGCCACCATTAATCGACATTGATCAATATTAGGCTATAAGATTATTAAATTATAATATTTTATTTTTTTTACTTTTGCCAGCTGCGGGGTAATAATAAGGTTAGAGAGTTTAGCGATGTGAAAGAAGATATTATTAATATTGATGAGGGTAAAATTATTAATTAGTATTTATTAATATGAATAATTGTTATTCAAATTTGAATTAGTAATTATTGGTTCTATGGAATAATATTATATTAAAAAAAATAGTGTATAACATAATGTTTTTGAAAAAGGAAAAAAATAGGTTTTACAGACCTAAACCGCAGAGTTTAAAACAACAAAATATACCGTAAAAAGTCTAAACAAGCAAACGATTGTCCCAAAAAGGAAACGACAACACAACGAGACAATAGGCCCAAAAAGGACTGCCCAAAACCAAAGAACAAACACCACCAAGCATCTAATTCCAAGGTGTCAAGAATCCCCTCATCCTCCTTTCAAAATCCTCATATCCCGTGAACCCCCCGCTGAGAATTTGAGTCAGATGTGACGGTTCTGGCCTCCTCTTTAATGTTAGCCCAGTACGAATAAACTCTCTAAATACCAGATTCGCCGCCTTTTCCTATCCGCTAAACCAACTAATGCACCAAATAACCCTTTTGGTTTTTTTCAAACTTTTCCACCATCGCATTGATGATAATGGTGTTATGCCTAGCAATTTTGTGATTGTTCACAATAGTGGCCCTAATGTTTTGGCCAATCTTGGACATACTGCACTCGATACTAGTCAATCTTTCCTCCTGTGAATGTTGTCTTTTCCTTGGTAAGGGAGTTTCCTGTCCTTCATTCTCTCTATGACTCCAGCTAATCTTCTGCTCCAAGTCCATGATCTTGTTGCTGAGATCAGTATTACGGCCTTTCAAATCATAGACTTCCTTCTGGGTCCACTTGAGAACAGTGAAAAGGCCCTCCGTACTTTTTTCTGCCATACTCACCATGTCCTCAGGTTTGAGCTTATTCAGGGCTGAATTAATTTCATCCTAAATAGGGGAATCATAAGGTCCATTCCCAAATTTTCCAGACGTCGGGGCACTAGGGGCTGATTCCTTACTGACCATGGGCTTATCAGAGATGATTTCCATTGAATTCCCAGAATATGAAACAAGTTTCGTAACAGGGGTACCTTTAAAACTAGGGGACAAACCCGGAGTAGGGCAACCAGAAGATGGCAGGGGATTAAAATAGGGCAGCGAGGAAAAACCTGGACTAGGGCACTCCTGTAGAGGCTGCAATTTAGGACATGATAGCGGGGTAGACTCCTAAAGGGTTTTCCGACAAGACGGGGACTGGGGAGCAGTGGTATCAGGACCAACAGGAACACAAGCAGGGGGGCCCGGGGGTCGATCTCCCTACTACTTTCTGTCTCCTCATCATCCAAGTCTTCAATTTCAACAGTTTTTGGCAAAGTAGGTAAATTTTGAAAATTCTCAAAAATGAGCCTAACAAGACCAGGGTGAATAATAGCAGTCCTCCTAGGGTTTCTTTCAACTTCATCAAGGAAATTCTTCAAAGAAGAGAATAAGTAAAAAGGCAGAGAGATACGAACCTTGTGACGGAAGTGGTTTAGAATGGCAAAGTGGTAGCCATAAACTCTGGTGAAGCGTCCGTCAACCGTGATATATTCCATAATAACTCTTAAAACTTTCTTCCAGATAGATTTGATGGACTCAACATCAAAGTAGCTATTGGCAACCTTAACCATCTTAGCTTTCTCCTTGTCTTTTTTAGGAAATTTAATGACCGCTTCATCAAAGAATCGTCGGTCCCGATAGAATTTCACACCCTCCGTCGAAAGACCAGTTATCTCACCGATTAAGTCCTCATTCAACTTAACATTCCTGCCAAACAACACAATCTCACCATTTTTCCAGTTTTTAACAAAATAGTCCAGCATCCCCTCGTGCGTACCATGGAGCTTTTCCATATATAGGACTAAGCCTCCCTTTTCAATTCTTTCCCACGCTTTGGCGTTCTTTCTGTGCTCCTAAAAACTGCTCGGCTCCACACGTTTTCTTTCTCCGCCCATACTCAAAGCTCTGTTTGACAACACTCTACAGTTGCTCTGGGTCCCGTTTAGGCATATTTTAACAAACACCCAGAAAGCTTGCCGGAGACTCTTCTTGAAAAAGAAAATGACATTCCTAAGGATGTTCCTATTATTAATATTAACATTTAATATTTGATTTAATATTATATTATTAATATTAAGAAGTAATCATGGATATTCATATATAAAATAATAATCATACCAAAAAAAAATATTAATGTAAATCATGAATGTTAATGTTATTTTATTAATAGAGGTTAACATAATAATAATAATAATGTTAAATGAAATATTACTAGTTATTTAAATAATGCTATCTTTTTAAAGTATAAACATTGATGGAATATCTCTAATTATAATTTGGCCCAATGATCAATTAGTAATAGTGTTAGTATTCTATTCAAAATTAGATTCAATCCTAATAACAGGCACATGCAAGATGAACGGAAAGTAGGAAGTGTTGTTTTTGGAATGAATTGGAGAGGAGGGTAAGGAAGTAGAGGGAAGGATAGAGAGAGAGAGAGAGAGAGAGAGAGAGAGAGAGAGAGAGAGAGAGAGAGAGAGAGAGAGAGAGAGAGAGAGAGAGAGAGAGAGAGAGAGAGAGAGGAGGGTAAAGGGATAGAGGGAGGTAGAGAGGGATAAGTGAGACAGAGATAGGGAGGGAGAGAGAGCTAGGACAAAAAGAAGTAGAGAAGGAAAGAGAGAGCCAGAGAGAGTGAGAGAGAGAGAGAGAGAGCGAGGGAGAGGTAGAAAGGGATAGGGGAGATATAGAGAATTAGAGGGGGGAGGAGAGAGAGGTAGAGAGGAATATGAGAGGAGAGAAGTAGAGGGAAGGAGAGAGCAAGAGGGAGAGAGAAGGGGGGAGGGAGAGAGGGAGAGGTAGAGAGGGAGAGGTAGAGAGGAATAGGTGAGATAGATCACTGCTTTCTTCATGCCATCCATTGCTTTTCACGGTTGTAAATAATGTGGGCTTAGCCTATTGGCGTAAGTATTGCACCTCATTGGGCAAGTGCTAGTATAGTATTTAAAAAAAAAATCTAAATTGTTTAAATGTAAAGTGAAAATAGTATTAAAGAAAATAAATTTTGTACATATTATGTAAGTATGTCTTCTATGTTACGGACTATAATTTTATTTTATATATTATTTTAAGATTATGATAAGAAGATATGGAACATGAAAATCCAATTATTAAAATGTCTCACAGACCGTGATCTCATTTTATGTATTATTCTACTTTGGCAGAATTTTGTCCTGAATTGTTTACCGTTCAATAATATTTTGCTATAATCGATAGAGTGCGACGGGAGCTTCCATGTTACCTTGACCAATGTCTTCTACAGCGATGGATATCTGAATACTATCTTCACCAATCTCCGACGCGTACTTGAAAATTTAAAAAGTACAATTCAATGTATTCTCCCCATAAGTAGGCTGAGAATTGCAGGTAGTAGACAGACTTTGTGATTCCAATCCTTGAAATTACTTAATGGCGAGGATGTTTGCGCTCTTGTGTGGGCTTATGATTTGGATAGGGAGTGGATATGCAGAGCCAAATGGATCCCCAACTGAAGGCTTTACTGAGCAACATTTAACTGACGCAAATATTGAGATACAAAAGCCATATGATAAAAACCTCTCCGAGCGTTACAGCTTCATTGACGGCGTCCATACCATGTGGGTTTACACATATGACAAACCCCATAATCCGGAGAGCAACACCAGGCCCAGGACAGAAATCCGCATCATTGTTGGTTTTTTATTTTTAATCATCATTTTTCTCTACAATTTACATAAGATGCTGTTATATGTTATTGTGTTTGTCTGATTTAAGGTGACGTATTGCAGGGACTAGACTATAAAAGCGGGGTGTGGCAATTCGAGGGCGAGGGTTATGTTCCAGAGGGGTCAAATGGAGTATGCGTGATGCAGATTCATGGATATGTGGTACACGCCACGGTTATAATGTTAGATGTTGTCGATGGAAATCTAAGGCGATACCATGACCAAGTGGTGACGCCCGATGTTTATGATAGGTGGTTTCATCTGAATGTTATCCATGACACTGACCAGAGGAAAGCGTATGTGTTCGTGGATGGGATGGAGACTTTAGCAGTTAATGTGACAGGTGGTGATAGCTATTATTTTAAGTGTGGAGTGTATGCTAATCAAAACTCTTCATTTTTCATGGAAGCTCGCTGGAGAAATATCAAACTCTGGAGCAAATAATAGGTGTTTGGAGTATTTTATGTTGTGTGTAATAAGATTGACTAGTACTGTATTAAGGGGAGTTTCAAATAGGACGAATGTTCACGTGTGATTGTCACGGAGAGTAGCGAGCAGATTACAACTTGTGTTCTTGCTTCATGAATTATTTTCGAAGTTGGTTCTTAACTATGTTAAATATTAATTAAAATGTGTATATATATATTTAATTTATAAAAAATATACTGGTGTATTGGTTGTTGGAGTCTTAATATAATCAAAACTTATAAAAAAATACATCAAAAATGTGGGTAGATGGTATTATATTGTAAAAGAGTTATCTCAATCAATTTAGTGATTAAGATAATATTCTAATAAAAAAAATCAAATAAAGATAAGAGGAAACGTATTGTTACTTTAAATTTTAGAATTTTTTAAAATGGGGTTATTTTCAAAAAAGAAAAATTAGTGACCTTCGAAAAAGGTCCTTTTTTTTCATTTAGAAATTACCTTTGTTCAAAGGAATTTTATGTTTTACATCTTTGAATGGAAGAACTTTTGACTCACCTTCAAACGAAGGTAACTTTGTTCCAAGAAATATCTTTGATCGAATATATTTTCAGATTTTTTCCTCATTCAAATTGAAAAAACTATTATCCCAAGTTTTTCACTCATTATTGTGAGTTTACCCTTCTTCTTTTTTTTCCCTCCATGATAAATGATAAATCATATACCCATCTTTAATATTTTACTACCATCAAATCCTTAGAGCTCATTTTAGAAATGTAGAATGTATATACATGTATTAGTTAATTCATGAATACAATAACTATACTAATATCTTAACAATCACTAAAGTAATCTTCAATCTATGTTCCATATCATTGTGTTAAGGGAGATGAATATGGTAGTAGATTTGCATATATTATACTCAAAGAAATATAATGATTCTTCACTTATGGTAATAGCTTAGTAGATATTTAAAAATAAATTATAAACCCATTTTTCATTTAGTAAGATAGGGTATATAATTTTTATTTCCCTAGTACATAACCAATGGAGACTAAGAATCATTAGTGGTGTTTCTTACAGTCAAAACTATCTTTAAAATTTAGAATTCCCATTTGTAGGCCTTAGTAGAATTATTATTATTTTTAGATGAAATTTAAACATTATTGACAAACATTTTCTAAGCCCAAAATTTTTTAAATAAAAAATAATTTATATTCATAATAATTTTAAACTAGTATATATTAGTGTTATCTATGTTTAACTTGAAAATAACATCCTGAATATATATCTTTGTCTAAATAGCATCTATCATTCTATAGTTTCTAGAATTACACTCTATAAGATCATCTACTTAATTTTCTACATTTCTTATGCAAGAGATTTACTTACATGGTATAAAATTTATTGATTTTATCATTTATTTCATAATAGTAATAGATTTAATATTTCTCTTTACAAAATTTGATTTTATTTTTAGAAAAGTGAAAATATAGTATAATATTAAATAGACTATCTATGCACTAAAAATTATAGTTTAAATATAGATATAATTTTTCTTCTACTACAAATAAATTTATGGCATTCTATTATATATAAATTTTATTCACAAGAGAAACTTAAATTCTTGTACAAGAGATTGTGAATAGTTTAGGATCTAGGGATGCTTAGTTAGTATCTTTATTCATGAAAATTGTAGATTGATCATATTAACATTTCTCTAAACTTCTAATATTCATTTACAAGAGGATAGTGTAAAGCATGTTATATTGTTATTCAAGTTCTTTTCCATAAAAAATAATGAACTTAGGGAAGTGAAGAATCCCTCTTTGTTTTTTATTAGGAATGGGTTTATATATATGAATTACTAACATAGGATACATACGAGATGCACTAGAATTCATTAGGGTGAGATCTCAATTAATTTCTTATTTTTGCAAGGATATAATCATATTTACTCATAGTATAATGATTTGTCTCTAATGGGATTTTTTTTCCTTTAACAATGTATTTTGCAAGTTTCATGTTTCAGTATCCTTTCTTTCATATCCAGTACTTAATTTTAAAATGTTAATGTTATTGTAGGATTCTTTATAATTGATTTATAATATTGAAAAAAGAATTTGGATCTATTAACTCATCCTTGTAGCTTCAAATTAAGATCTAGTCACCTTGTACCTCTTTAAATTTCTTATAATATATATATATTATCAATAATAATTTATATTAAAATTTATAAAATAATGTTATACATATTCAAAAAATAAGGTTGGTGGAAAAAGTCACACCACTAGAGTATACATAGGGAAATATTTGAGAACATTACAAAATAAAATAAATATGATAAATGATTAGAAAAGTAGTAGTGGGGACAGGAGGATCCCAATCATTAGGTCTACCCTATACATAAATTAGTATAGAGTGTCCATAGGAGGGTCTAACCCATAAATACAATTTTACTTATTATTATCTTCTTCTTTTGTGCAAATAGGTGAGATAGAAACATCCAACATGATGGAACTTTCAAAATTTTGCAAAATTTTGGTGTACTCATGATAAAATCCTAAGAATTTTAACCTAAAAAAAACTTTGTTACATCTATTGTAGGGTTCTTATACGAGGTTTAGGGTTTTCTTTATTTTTAATTTCTTGGTGTTCTATTTTGGTGTTGGTTGTATAGTGTCTATTGTCGATCACATAAGGGGAGGGAATTTTCTTATTTACATCATCATGTGACTGACACCATGCAACCAGTTTTTTCTCTTCGATCTGAATTATCTGTTTCTATAGGGCTAGGGAAATGATCTTTTTGATCATTACATCCTTTGTTCTACATGATTCTAAAGTTGTGAGCCTACTATTCTCATGTCACCCTAAAGAAGTCCCCTCTTTCAGAACAACTTATGAGCACGTGCCTAAAACTTTCACTTAAGTCCTAATGGCCCTTGTAATCATTTAGTGACCAATTCAAAGCCATGGATTAAATTCATTTAACATTTCATTGATTCAAATATTCATGTATGACAATTCCCATTAAGGATGTCTTTATTTTGGTAAATGGGTAGCATATTGCTTAGAAACAAGCCAATTTATTAGTAATCAAATGTTGCATGATTATCCTTCATTCAAATGTGATATGTGTAGTGAGGAGTTCAACATGGCTAAATATTTTAATGAACACACTAGGAATACCCTCCTTGGTCTCACAGAGCCTAAAGAGTAGAAGATCTCAGTCATCAGCTAGATCTTGTTAGTTGGCCATTCATCCCAATTGTCTTGAGTATAGGAACTGGCTATTCCTTCGAGATATCTTAGGTGTGGTGGAAAACACCAACAAAATGGTGACTCTACTGGGGAGTTCTCATTCTCCAAAGATGTAGATACAAAATGTAGAGTCAAATGGTGATTTAATCTAAATGTTCTTGAGTTCTTGAACCTGATCTACAATTTATATATAGCTAGCGTTAAAGGATCTAAACATGACTTTGTTGTGGAAGATAGCCCGGAACCTGGATTATTTTGTAAATAATCTTCATCTTATTTGAAGCTTTATCCTCTAAAGAGAGGTGGCGACTCTAAATCAAAGAACCTGTTCAAGTATATATCATTTGTTTAGATCATGGTTTCTAGAGAAAGACATACTTCATAGCTGCTAGCATCCAAGTATTCTTGTAAAACTTGAAAAAAAATTGAGCATTCTACATATATCATCATAAATTTCTAATGCTCGAGATAAAATGAGTCCCTAATAGGTGATTTAGCACTAGATTAGGGAATATTCAAGGGTTCTTAGCATGCTTCATACATAAGTTGAAATGTATGTAATTAAGTGCAGGAAGCATGTAATATTGTAGATCTTAGGTAGTCTTTGTATGAAATACTTGTGCTAAGATCTTGGGATTTTATTTGTGAAAGGAATTGAAATAGTATTCTAAAAACTATGTAGATATTTTGGAATTCCTTTGAATAATTAGGGGTGAGTTGCCAATTTGTGCCATCTAGTACAAATATGGAAAGAAATATACAAGTCAAACAGCACTGGGCTCATCAAGATGGCTTATGTATTGATAGGTATAGAGCTATCAGTTTTGACGATATTTGCAACTACTCGAATGTTCTGCCACCTAAGATTAGAACTAAGATACCGAAGTTTAGTGATGAAAAATATGAATCAGCAAATGAACATCTGCAATAACTTTTAGATGTAATGGGTGATTATGAGGTTGACTTTGAAGATGTGGTGATGAAACTTTTTTTTCAGTCATTGAAAGGAGATGCAAGAGATTGGTTCTCTTTTCTACCTATTGCTTCAATATACTGTTGGAATGAACTTAAGGATGCTTTCCTTGAGTAATTTGGTAATAAGGTCAATCCAAGTGTGGTAAGAAGAATATTTATGCAGATCCATATAAGTAAATATAATTGGTTCTTGCATTTAATCTTTGATTTGCTAAGGAAATAAGAGATATCCCTAAATATGTGAGGTTAAACGATGTTGGGTGTCTGGTTGTATACTTAGGAGCATTTGACAAGAAGACGAGTTTCCTATTGAGAGATAAAGAACTAGTTACCTTACAACAATCCTACCAGGAAGTCGTGAATATTGAGAATAACTTGAAATATTCAATTATGAAGAGATCTGCAATGACTAGTCTTGCTAGCTCTAGTAATTTCCATACAATCCAATTGGGTCAACTAGGAAGATAAATTGTCCATCAGGGTGAGGGTCTTTTAGGTATTGTGCTTACATCAAAACAAGCATCAACGCCTAACCAACTAGGCAAGGGAAAGATAAATTTTATGTTATCTATTGGGAAGTTATATAAAATAAAGAGGCATATAAATGAGTCAACATATGACTTGTTTTCAAGGTTCTTGGATACTCTTTAGTGGAGATTCCCATAGGGTTTAGACCAAGTGAATAGATGTGCATTGACTCATTTTGTGAAGCATACACATCGAGCAAGCTAATGGTCCAAGAGATGAACCCTAAAGCATTAGCCAAGTGGTGGATTGGATAAGTATAGTGGAGGAGGTTAAGTATGGTTATTTGTCTCCCACTACTTACCACAATGTAAATAGTGATTGTCACAATGAGGAGAGATAGAGATTAACATTGCCGATCCATAGGGAGCATCAATATCAAGACAATTAGCTATTGAGTGTTGTCATTTCAATGATAGCCTAAAAGATAGATGCATCTGGCAGTGATGAGGATGAAGAAAAAAAATGTGAGTCAATGAGGTCATCTCATTATTCCTCTTTAGATGACTTGAGCCACGAGTCAACACAGGAAATGCATGAAACTACACAGATGCATTTTTCTAGAAATTAATCCTGTGGTACCCGATAGTGGGGATACTTTAGATAAGGCCCAAGCAAGGAGTCGAAGGTGAAGTTGAATTTGCACAATCTTCAAATGAGTATGATTCTTCTTATGAATTAGAGATGAATCCATAGCTTCTAGTACGGGTATGTCAATAGTCTTGAGGGGATCTGCTTTCTAGGAAATGAATAATTCTCCTCATGTGAAGAATTTTCAGAGCACATGGGTCAATTGCTATGGGCACAAGTGATGAAGAAGTTGGTGAATCTACTCCCCTTTGTTCCTTAAGTCACTACACTCGTTCTAGAAGCTTGGAAGACCTAGGTCAAGGGATTTTTTAGGATGTAGATGATGAGATACATCCAATTATGTCCAAGATATGGAAAAACTCTTTATTTAATGAACCTACACCTAGTACTGAGGAGACAAGGGAAGATGTTTATTGGCGTAGGAATAATCCTCTATTTGAGGAAAACCCTGATGAGTGCTTGTCAGATATCACTAGCATATATATTGCAGAGGATATATGCAAATACCAAGGTGATGATGCATTTGAAAATGTTGGCCCTAAATTCATAATCTGTCAATTGAAAGAAAAATCTAGTGGTACAAACATGGGAAGGATTTCCTGTCAGCAGAAGGTTGAGTCGCTACTAGCCTATGACCTATAGTGCAATAAGGGGCAAGATAAGAAAGATATTTTTCTCTTTGGTGATCAAAGGACTAGTCAGGGTGAGTACATTAATGTTCCAATGAAAAGGAATTTTGTTGGTGAGTATGAGGCTACAATTAAGTTTTGTGCGAATATTCCTTATCTTCTTAATATGATTATGGATTTCCTTTCACCCACCAAAGACAATGCTAATAGGAGGTACATGAAAGAGATGTATGGTTATGTTATCTCTTTTCTTGATGTTATGAAAGAATTTTCAGATGTAAGCCAAAGTGCTTATGAAGTTTTTCAATTTGATGAACAGTTTAGGTGTGATACCACATTTCATCATGATGAAGAATATGAGAGTTTTGTATTTTCAACACAATTTGATGAATCCATGGTGAGAAAGGGTGACTTTGGCAATGCTACCTCAGGTGTTATGGGAAATACTAATTGCAATGAGGTTAGAAACCTAGAATTGCATAACATTCATGTGAATTTATTGTTGGTGTAACAAGCTAAAGTGTTTGACAGAGGAAAGTTTCATCCCTAAGTTTTGGGGGCCATGGGCCTCCAATTTGAGGATCAAAGCCAAAAGTTCATATGAGGCTTCTAAAATGAATTGCATTGTATAGTTCTATAAATTTTTGTACATAGGGTTTGGTGTGTTTTCTTTTCCTAGGAGTGTCTGCTTTCCTTGTCTGAGTGAGCGCTTCTTTTGGCCTTTTGCCTTGGTTTGCTTCAACCAGAGATTCTATTCTCACCATACCCACTGGGGGTATGTGTCCTCAAGCATGAAATGTTGTTAGAGCTTCTAAAATCCTGGTGGATTTTCATCTCCATGGGTCTAGTTAACATTTGATAAACCCTTGTCTTCATAGGTGAGAAGGGTTCTATCGTAAAGCATGTAAAAGTTATAAATTTTGGTTGACCTACTCGATCATTCATTGGCCACTTAAGTCATTTCTCATTCCATCCAATGCATCGGTCTACCGACCCCATTAGCCATAGGAATTGGTCATCAATTTTTCCCACCATGTCAAGTTTTCCTAAACTTAGGTTTTAAATTTAAGCCAGAGACTTATGAATTAATCCATTAACCCTGGAGGGTCCCATCACCATCAATCAATCCATTTAATGTTAATATTATGTGATGTGCATGTTGCAATATTTAAAGATTGGGGAGAAGATCTGGACCGTACCTCGCCAACCTACAGGAGTTAGGTGAAAGCAAGTTAAATGCAACGAGGTTAGTGAGAAGATGATGCATGCCTAAGCTAAGTGTGAGGCCCATTTCCCACTACTGCTCCCATGGCTCAACATGTTTTATGGGTGGCTAAGATGTAGCAGATGGAACAATCTTCACCATTCCCCTCTGACTCGCTAAATGAAAGTGAGCGATGGTTAAATCCAATGAGATATCGACACCTGTCCCCACTCACTCAGACTGTGGAGCCCACACATAGTGATAGTGTCATCCTACAAGGATAGGAATGATTGGTTGAGAAAATTCCAGTGAAGCACCACTGGAAATCAAAGGTAGTCAAACGATTGTTGGTTGTCAGATCTTCCATTGAGACAATCGATTGATGGCTAGCATTCAAAGCTGGAAAAATAACATGTGATGTCCATCTCTACTCTATGCAACTAGCTTGCATTAATGGCCAACATCATGTAGTGTGATTGAGTCAATATCAATCTATGTGGTGAGACAAAAGACGGTAATCATGATGGGTTGTCTATGAACCTCCATGCAACTAGGGATTAAATAGTGTCAGTACGTCTTCCAATGAGCTGTTGTGGCTACGCATGTTTGATGAGCATTAAGTTGCTCGATAAATATAGTTGAGATAATTTCCATTCGCATCATTATCACTTAGAAATTAGGAATTTTCCAGTGTGCGTAATTGACAAAAGAAAATGGGTGAACCAATATGAAGGTTTGTTCACTTGAACACCATGTGTATAGGTTCAGATGCATCAAAATTTGTTAAGAAGTCTCTAGACTAGTACCTAAAAGATGCAATCACATACTGCAATTTTAGGATAATGTCGCAGAAGGAGTAGGCAACAAAGGAAAAGATCCAGTGTAGTCTCTTACTAGATCAGAGTGGAAAGTGAGGTATGGGCGTGGATCCTATGGGTGCTAGCAATCTCCCATCAACCTTACTAGCAACTCCTCTGACAGTGGCTTTGAGACCAATTCTGCTTATGGTCAGTATTTAGCCCTATTGAATGATGGTTTTCCCTCTGATGAGGAGGTGATCTTTTTTTTTCCGCTGGTAGTCAAGACTCCTAGGGAGCAACCTAGAACAGTGCTTGGTAATGAGAAGAAAGAGGAAGAGGACAAGGTGTCCTCTCTTCCTTTGGAAATAATGAGAAGTGTTCATGTTTATCGTGGATGTGCTACTGGTGCTTGTGGGGTAATAGGAAATTGAATTGGCTATGCGTGTGGTCTTAAGTTTTGATGTTGATATAGGTTGCGGTGGTGGTCAAGTCATCTTGTGTGCATGGTGTTTTGGGTTCCTAGTTTGTGATGTGGTAGATGGTGACAAGGAGAATTTTGGTGGCAATTTGTATTTCTCCTCTCAGGTGGCGGTTGCATTTTTGTTTTCCCCAAATGCACTATTTTATGATAATTCAACATGTGGGCTTTTTGAAACACAAGAAAATGTAGTTGAAATTTCATTGAAATGAAATTTTGTAGAAAACTCCATTTGAGCCTAAAGCTTGTCGCTTCCCTTGCATTATAAAAGGGAAACCAAGGCTCATTTTAAGAAGAGGGTTAAGAATAGAGAGAGAAGGGAATAGACTCTGGTTAGGGTTGGATATATACAAATAGGTAGGAGTAGAATAGTTGGTCATCTTTGAGCATTATGAATGAACTTATGCAAGTACCTTAAATAGTTTCTCAAACATGATTCAAGTGTACAATTAAATATATATAATTTTGATATATTGCTCTTCTTCTACAAGTTTGGGTGAATTATGAGTTGAAATATTAATGGTGTTTCAATTGTACTTTGAATATTTGTTCAAATGAGCTGGTATTGGCATGGTTAATGGTTTAAAGGTGGCATTGTTGTTCTTTTCCATCAAGGTTCAAACCCCGCTGGGGTGGTATTGTTGAATGGCTGTAACTGATTCATAGCTCCTCAAAAGCATTTACCCTTGAATAAAAAAAAAATATTTGTTCAAATGTGTGTCTCTAATCTTTGTCTTGATTCAAGTAATCAATTAAATTTTTAGATGGGGCCATGAATTTACATTTATTTGCAAATAATTTGATAAGTAGTGATGTATCAAATAATTGGAGCTCCATGATGCAAATTATTATGAGTAGTCTGTTTTATTATTAGGTCATCTTTGTTTTACTGATTCTTTCATATGTGACTCCATTTTTCCAATGAACATGACACTGATCTATTCCTTAATGATTTACCTAAGGGGTTAATCATCCAATCATTTAGTGACCAATTAGAAGCCAAGGGTTAAATTCATTTAACATTTCATTGATTCAAAAACTCATGTATGACAATTCCCATTAAGGATGTCTTTTGTTTGGTGAATGGGTAGCATATTGCTTAGAAACAAACCAATTTCTTAGTAATCATTGCATGATTATCCTTCATTCATATTTGATCTATGTAGTGAGGTGTTTAACATGGCTAAATCTTATAATGAAGACACTCAGAATACCCTCCTTGGTCTCACAGAGCCTAAAGAGTAGAAGATCTTAGTCATCAGCTAGATCTTGTTAGTTGGCCATTCATCCCAAGAGTCTTGAGTATAGGAACTGGCTATTCCTTAGAGATATCTTAGGTGCGGTGGAAAACACCAATAGAATGAATAAGAATGACTATCTCTATGGTTTTGGGTTGTCATTGATTTCACCATGATTATGATTGCAAGTCTAAGTTAGTGCTTGATCCAGTATTTTGGTCTAGTATTTGAATTGGTATAAAAGCTACACCCTCCAGCATTTTAGTCTATAATCCTCTGTGGTTGATAGTTTTTGCTTATGGATTTGGGACACAATTTATGGTTGTTGAAATCATGTATGTTTAGAATCTCTCGTGCTCTAGTGCTCATATGGTGTATCAACATTATTTTGTTGATTACTTTTTTGCAATTAAGTCTATTTCCGTTGACTTCATGAATAAGTTGTGATATGGTGAATCATCTTGATATGTGAATATATGTGTGACCTATCTAGGTCTATGCTGACATGATAAATCATGCTGCTACATTTGATTTTTATTGGTTGGAAAGAATTTGTATATATTCTTGAAGTTTTATTGGTATTTTTTGTAAACAAGGAAATACATCTAATGGGTATTTTAGGATCATGATGGAAAAGGGCCCTTATGGCAAACAATTTAGAAAAATTAGAGTTAGGAAACTTGGATATGTAAAATTTGAATAAGCTATCTATATATTATTTCAAAAATATGTAAGAATAGAATCTACATAAAATTGAATGGCTAGTTTTAATCTACTAGGTTTATTTAAGAAAAAATCTCTATTTGGTGAAAATTTTAAATTTCAATGCAGTACTTAAAATTCAAGGAAAAAAATAAGCATAGGTGTCTGTTTGATCACCCTAACCACAATAAAATGATACATTTTTTATAATATTTAGATATAAGTAGATGACTCCATGTCTCGACAGGATGCATATTTTTTTAATTTTTCCAAATAATTAATTATGAATATTTTATTACAACTTTTAAAAAATATAAAAAAATCATATTTCTAACTTTCACCTTAACTTGGTCAAAAATTCATGCATAAAATTTAATTTTTTTTTTTAATCTTATAGTATTCAAAGAATAGAATGTGATGCATGTTTCAGATTCAAAAATGTGATACCATTTGAAAGCTATGGATGTTTTTCAATCACCTATCAATCAGACTTTAGTCGTAATTCAAATAGAAAATGAATAATAATTGTGTATTAAATTCAAAGTAAAGCATAATTTATATTGGTGGAAAGTTGAGAATCTCCTTTAAAAACCCTTTTTGTTTCATCAATTTTGGGTACAAAAAAAGTAGTCAGCCACATACCCATCATATCACCACTTTTTGGCCCATCATGATCCTACACATACCCTAATTAGGATGACCCAATTGATGCTTGCAGATGGATTGAGTATATATATTGGATAGTTTTTTTTGTAATTCTAAATATAGAAGATAGAGGCATGGATGCAAATGTGCAGAAGAGAAAATATGATGAAGTGTGTTAATTTAGTTTACTGGGAATCACTAGAACTATATCAACACTTGTTAGGTGCACTTTCTTCAGTTCATTCTGTCTATGAAGCCAAACTTTTTCTGTAATATTTTGTAGGTAGTGAGCCTCCTTGTGAAAGTATTGAGATTTTGTATCTAGAAAATGAGTCCTTTCTATGGGAAGTGAGCCTTTGTATCTGGACAGAGAGTCCTCTTCTAGGCAATTAGCCTTTGGAAGTGAGCCTTTGTATTTGGTTTTTCTATCACTTTATATTGTGAGTTAATGCTCATCATTTTTTTTCCCTCATTAGGTTTTCCATGTAAAATTTGGTGTTCTTTTTGTTGATTTTTCTTTTCATTATCTGCATTTCATGTTCATACTTAATAACAGAGCAATGTGGTTGTGAAGTTAATAAGTGTTGAATTTTTGAGTTTAAATTTGGTGACAACTGGTTCAGCCCCCCTCTCAGTTGTCCAACACCTTTTAACAATTGGTATCAGAGCTTTGGTTCCTTGGTATAGATCATAACCGCTTGAGGAAGATCCTGAAGAGTGATCAGATGGATGATAAAGTAGAACTCTAGGCTACACTTGACGATCTTGACAAAGTTGAAAATGAAAATAGAGATCTAAGAGAAAATATTGATGATGCAAATGAATGTGTCTAGAAACTGAAAGAACAATTAAAAAAATATATGACATCTACAGGTATTGTCTCCAGTGGTCGACAATTGTTGACAATTTTAGAAGCAGAATTGAAGCTATTGAATATGAGATGAACAATATTGGAAAGAACTTTTATTTCTTCAAAGACACAGATGGAAAAAAGATAATAAGAGTTGGTGAATTATAGGTGGATTTTCTAACTACTCAAAGGAAAAGAGAAGATATGGTTAAAACCTTGTAGTTGGTTAAGGAAGTTGCTAAGGTCTAGTTGGATCATTTCTCCATAATTCTCTCTAATGCAGAAATTTTTGAATGATTGTGTCTATCTTCTGATTAGACATACTCCTTTATGTAGCTCTCTTTATTAGAAGGTATGAGTGAAATAATGAATTCAATTGTGCTTTCTTGGAAAAGGATTCTTTTGATCATAAGAGAGAGGTACAAGAAAATCTTTCATGTAAAAAGTGTCATCCTCATTTGAATGTTTGAAATGGGAAGATGTAATTTATGTGTATATACAGGGTCTTCATAAACATACATCCTACCTTTTGGTCACCCTTTTCCATTGATGTCAAAAGGGGAGAGAGTTATGTGGAGAATAGCTAAGGTGATAGGAGGAGAGAATGTTGTGTTTTGAAATTTTTGGCACATGTTGCCATCAATGACAAAGGGGGAGATTGTTGGGAGAATGAAGAAGAATGATTTTCTATAAGTTTTTGGGTTTTCATTGATGTCACCATGATTGTGATTGCAAGTCTAATTCAGTGCTTGATTGGGTATTTTTTTTCAGTATCAAAACCGGTATACAAACTACACCCTCTGGTATTTTAGTCCACAATACTCCATGGTTGATAGTTGCTACTTGAATTTTTTTTAAATAGTTTATGGTTGTGAAAGAGTATATGTGCAGTATATCTCATGATCCAATGCTTGTACGGTGTATCACCATTATTTTTTTGATTACTTTTTGAAATTAAGTCTATTTCTGGACGACTTCATGATTAAGTCATGATATGGTGAATCAATTTTTGATATGAAGATATATGTGCAACCTATCTTAGGTCTATTTCGAAATGATAAAGAATTCTATGTGTTTTGATTTATTAGTTGGAAATAATTTGTAGATTCTTCAAGTCAACAGTTGGTATTTTTTGTAAACAAGGAAATGCATCTAATTAGGCCTACCTAATTGATACTTGCGGATGGATCAAGTATATATATTGGAGAGTTTTTTTTAAGTCTAAATATAGAAGATAGAGGTGTGGATGCAAATGTGAAGAAGAGAGAATATGATGAAGTGTGTTAAGTCAATTTACTAAGCATCATTGGAACTATATCAACACTTATTAGGTGTACTTTCTTTAGTTCATTCTTGAGCTATGAAGCCAATTTTTGTTTTGTAATATTTTGTAGGAAATGAGCCTCCTTGTGTAAGTAGTGAGCTTTTGTATCTAGATGTCTAGTGAGCCCTTTCTGTAGGTAGTGAGCCTTTGTATCTAGACAGTGAGCCCTCTTTTGGGTAGTGAGCCCTTGGCAATGAGCCTTTGTACTAGGTTTTTCTATCACTTTATATTGAGTTATTCCTCACCGTGGTTTTCCCTCATTGGGTTTCCCACATAAAATTTGTTGTTCTTTATGCTGATTTTTCTTTTCATTATCTGCATTTCATGTTCATACTTAATAACATAATAGTGTGGTTGTGAAGTTAATAAGTGTTGACAATTTGAGTTTAAATTTGGTGACAATTGATTCACCCCCCCTCTCAGTTATCATGTACCTTTTAACACTATTTGCATGAGGGAAGTTCTTGTGAAGGGTTTCATGTTCAAGTCAATACAATTTGTATGACATCACAAGTCTCTAAAGTTTAGTTTGCAGTAAGGTCAGAGTTTGAGTTTGTATAAGTTAATGTCCATGTGAATGTCAGAAGACATGATTGTATAAATTTCATTCTTTATTTCATATTTCTGCACATACAAAGTAGATTTCTAGTCAAGGTGTATAGTGTTTTGAAGAGCATCTTTGTAGAGAAGGATTAAATGTTGAATGCTTGTATTTGAAAGAGGTGGATAGGGCTTGTAGGTTTGATGTTGTAGAGATAAATAATATGAAAAAAGGATTGTATTGTAATAGGATAACCCCTTGCAATAGTATTTTTTCTTTCATTGGAGATTGGTCATTAAGACCATGGAGATTTTTCCAATGAGGTAGTTTTGTAACTAGTGAGGCATTTTATGTAGCTAGTGAGGCTTTTCGAGTGAGGCATAAATTATAGCTAGTGAGGCTTTGTCAATGATGCATTTTGTAGCCAGTGAGGCTCTACTTGTGAAGTATTTTGATAAGCCAGTGAGGCATTTTATGAGTGGTTTTTCATCCCTATGAGGTTTTCCACTCATGAAAAACACTATGTTATGATTCTTTTATGGATGCTTTTTTTTTTCTTACTACTTCCTTTAATTACATTGCAACATCTGAGTTTACATGTTCAAGAATTTGAAGTTTGGTTATCACATATGATTATACTCTTGAAACTAAACATTTATTGTTTCAAAAGATTTTAAGTATTTTGAAGAATCATTAAGTTGAAATTGATTATTGAAGCATTGATTCACCCCCCTCTCAGTATTTCTTGTACGCCAACAAGTGGTATTAGAGCCATGCCCTTGCATAAGTCTAACCAACATAAGGGGTTCTTGGTAGTGGAGTACTATGGGAAAGTGTAAATGAAATAGAGGAAGGAAGGATGCCAAGCGAAAGATTGAAAATCAAGTCCTAGTCAAGTCAAGTAATGATTTTTTGCATGAGTCACTCCTGAAAATTAACACAATGTGTCATAAAGAGAATGATTTTGTTGTTGAGATTGATGATGAAGAAGAAGACCTCTTTGTGGTTGAAGATGACTCTAAATAGGATTATGATGAAAAAGAGTGTGAGGTTGTTATTGAAGGTGAACTCTTGTGTGCTCTAGATATGATCAAGCAACTCAAAAAGGAGAATAAGAGACTAGAAGACTAACTTCATCAAGAAAAAGACTCCAAGGACAAGGTACTTTCAAATCTTGCAAAAGTTTCTTTATATCTTGAAGAGTCTAATAAACTTATTATCAACCTAAAGATAGAGATAAAAGATGCAAAAATGGTAGTTGATTTTACAAAATTTGATCTTGAAGTCAAAACTAATGAATGCCTAAAACTAGAGTTAGAAATAGTCTCTTTAAGAAAGAAATTGGAAAAGTAATCTTTTAAGTTGCACAAGAATCTACAGTTTGAAAAGAGTATTGAATGCTTAAATGACATGTTGAGGAATAAAAAGCATCATAAGGAGACTAATGGTATAGGTTATGAAGAAGGACAATGTTCCAAATTCATAAATTCTCCTAGGAAGAAGATAGACTTTAATTATCATTCTACTACTTGCTCCAAGGTTTTGCATTTTTTGGTGGTGTCTCTAGTGAACCTTATTAAGTGTTCTTATTAAGGAATGCTCTTCAATGTGTTGTATCTTAGTGTTCAAATCACAGTGGTTCTCATTGGGTTTTATATCTCATTCACAGTCTATTTTAATAAGTTTGCTATAAGTGTTCAAGTGATATTCAAGGAGAAAATGTTTACAATGTTTTTTCATGCTTTGATATGAAATAAATAGTCATGATGCAAAGTTTAGTATTGCCTAATTTTCTCTTGCAACATAAAATTTTAATGAATAAAATGATGTGTCTTGTGAAACATAATGGTTAAGATGTTAATATTGTTCTTTTCATATGGGGATAGTATTTTGGTTGATGTTTGTTAGCTACAATAGATTTTTAGTTATAGTCGAGTATGATCAACCATTCTTGAAAGGTTCTTATGAAAAAATTTCATATCAAGATATATATTTTTAAAGAAAAGATGATAAGTGGTTAACAATCTTTACACTTTTGTCAACATGGAGGAATGGTCTCAGTCTTCATGGTAGTGATCTTCATTATAGTGGCATAATGAGTTGATAAATTTGCTTCATGCACAGTGACATCTTTGTTATGAAAGAACCTTGCTGCAAAGGTACACTAAGAGGTTTTTTGTTGTATGAAGAGAGTTTGATGTTGGAATCTCATGACATTCAGTTGGTAGAATTCACATCCTTCATTTTTTTTTGGAATTCATGATTATAATGCGCATTGAGGTTAACAATTTATTTTTTTTACAATTGATAATTGTTGTAGTTATTTGAATAGTATGCAATAGGATGAAAGTTTCATAAGATATCTATCATGAAGGGACTATATATCCATTATCTTGACAAAGGCTCTGTATAAACTTCATATTGACAGTGATTCTACAAGATTAGCAGTGTGCAGTAGATGGTCTTCATTCTTGCTCTCAATGATGACTAGTCTTGATCCTTTATGTTTTGACAGTGCGTAGGGTAGGTGTTAGTATCACAGTGCATGGTCAATGTCACTACTTTCAGGTATGATAGTAATGGCATGAAGTGAAGCAAGTATGATAATGGTACTATGAGATCTTATTTATCTACAGTAATGTAGTGAAATGATTCTAGGATTAGTAAAATCAGTTGTAAATTCTCATGAACAATGTGCATTCAATATAGTGGGAGTCATGGTGTGCACATCATGCAAGTCTAATTAATGTGTGTAGTAACAAAGTTGCAAGTTCAAGATGCTTAGGTCATCAAAGTAATATATATGAGGAGAGAGGAAGTATTCTTCAAGTTCTTGTTTCAGTGTTCCTCTTTAGCTAAGTGTTGTCTTCTTGAAAATTTGTCTTTAGAAGTTTTCTTGAATTGTCTTTCAAAGTTGTCAGAGAATCATGCTTCACTTTCATGTGTTTTGATAATGTTTCTTGTCAAAGAGTTTTATGGTTTTTTTCTTGACAGATGATACAAGGTATATAGATCATATATGTTTTCATAGAAAATAACTTTTTTTCTTGCTTTGATGACTTTTTTTTGTTAATCTGCTTAAAAGAAGTTAATTCTCAAAGGATAAGAGTGATATATATACTTGATATGTTATTCATGGATACACACTTGTAAAAGGACAAGGACATGACAAGTGTGATTCGATTGAAGCCCTAGAAATGATTATGTTATTCGATATCAGATAGGGGGAGAACTATAAGCATGAGCATAATTTCCTTTTTTCCATTGATGTCAAAGAGGGTGTAGTTCTTTGTTTGTTCGTGGTGCTTTAAGGAGAATTATTATTTTGTATTTTGGTCAAATGCACAATGTTTTATGATAGTACCATTCTCATGATGATGATGATTGTATCTTTATGCATGGTTATTTAAGAATTCTTTTGCAAATATATGGTGATAGTAAGCAACTCTTTTATGATGATAGTTTTATGGTTTTTGTTATAACAAGTGCTTTGTTGATTTCGTTGCTTTGTGAAATTATTCTTGTAGGATATTATGTCAGCATTGAGCACATTGGACCAATAGTATTTGATTTCTTGAAGGGAGGTTTTGATAAGAGCATGACAAGACTTGATATCAAGCATTTGGGACAGACTTTTTCATAATGGTTTTATTGCTATCAAAGTCATGCTCTAAGGTAATAGTGCTTTGAAGACACTCTCTTAGACAATATAGAAGGTTGGAAGGAGTTCAAATGAAGAAAACTTCATATTTGTCTTGCATGCTCTAGACTGTGTTTCCTTGCAAGAACTACTATTCTTTCACATTATATGTAAACTAGTCTGTATCAAACAAGACCAATCGATTCTATGACAAGCTCTTCATTGAATTCCCATCAAGCCATGTTGCAATATTATCAAGCAGCACCAAAATTACTAAATGATTGTTTGAAGTGATTGGTTGGTTCAAGAATATTAGTGAATCATCAAATATGTTGGGGGGTATTTAAACAGTTCTATCCCCACTGTTCCATGCTGATCTTTCCTTATTAGTGTGTTTATATTCTTTCCTTGGACTTTGATTTTTCAATACTTGGACTTTGATCTTTGGCTCTTTCTTTGGAGCTCTTTTCTCTTTGGCAGTGAAATATAGTGAAACATAACCTTGTATGCCTTGGATAGTGTGAGGTTGACTATATAACAATGCTTTGATAGTGGTTTTGACAACCCTCTATGATGAAATCTTACCAGTATCTTGTTGCAAGAAATGATTGAAGTGGGAGTAATTTTTCTTAGTGGTGTTTGCAATATTTCATAAGCACAAAGTCATGCACATAATATCATAGTGACAGAGTAATTTTTTATTCTTCTTTCACATGTTATTTAGTGGATTCTTTCTCAAAGAGGAGTGTTTTATATTCTACTTGTCAATGATATTGGCTAGTTGACATATACCAAAGGACATTGGCCTTCATTCATGAGGGATTAAGTGCTCCATTGTCATCTGATGTTAAAGGGGGAGATGAACTCCAATGGTCCTAGTTTAATTATGTGTGTGATGCAATGGTATAGGTTTAATGATGTGTGTGAGTTGGTTTGACATCAATTCCAAAGGGGGAGTTTGTTCGATTTGTGGCATTGATTTTTCATTGATGTCAAAGACTTTCACAATTTGGTTTGGTCCTCATACAAAGCTTGAGTAAATTGCTTCATTTATACATAAGGATAGATGCAGGTTAAGTTTGCTTCGATGCTTCAAGGATAGTGCTTGAATACAATGCTTTAATTCTTCAAGGTGTTATGTAGTTAATGTTTCAAAAAGTCATGGACATGATAAAGATAGCTACATAAGATAGAAAAGGTACAATAATGATGTTCAATTTGGTTGTGATGCCATTTTTTATCATTGAAATATTTTGGATTGTGATTATAGAAGGTTTCTCAAAAACCCTAAGACCTAGGGTTTATCTCTTGTGAAGACTTTCAAAATAAAAAATTACTTTGTGTTATAAAATATCATTGACTTACCATCATCGGTAAGAGGAAGCTTAAGTAAAATCTTAAGGGTAGTATTCTCATTGAATACTAAACCCAACTCCTTGGCCTTACCAACTAAGAAGGTAGAAGACTTGCATTCTAAATATCAATGACTGTTGTTTAAAACAAAAACTTGGTAGGAGTACTTAATCTAAGACTGATATTTAAAGGTGTTTAACGACTATTCTCTGGGGTATATAGTTTGAGAAGTAACTGCATGTAGTGGTTACTTTGTATAACTACTTCTGAACATCATTTCTTTTAAAAGAAATTACAAGTGCTTTGAATGGTCTTGATTACTGAATGAGTTTTGTAAGAGGATGTAGAAGATAGTGAGGTCATACTATTAAGGAACTTACTTTGAAAGGAAGTTTTTAAATGAGACAATATGATATGATGTGTACATCAGTGTCTTTGAGTTATAAATATATAGATATATGCACATCAGTGTCTTTGAGGTATATAGATAGTCTATGGAAGGATGAATTGATTGTCAGTAGTCAAAGGAGTTACAAAGATTTGTATTTCATTTTGAAGTTTGATTGGTTGCTTAGATCATTGTAAAGTTTCATGTGTGGTGCAGATTTATTGTAATGAAAACTAAATGTAAACTTTCATAACAGTGCATATATCATTGCATTATGTATGAAGTTTTCCATGTAAGTGAACCAACAATTTTTTGGTTGGCTATTGACTTCTCTTGCACTCTTAGGATCTTTCACCTAAATGGAGAGAGATAGAACCCAAAAATTGAAGTGGTTCACTCAACTAGAGGATTGTATGATGTGAATATGACTAAATGCATGTTGTGAATGCAACTAACTAATGAAATTGATTGAAAATTGATACAAAAAAATTATGAAATATGTAATGATTTAAAACATAATGAGATATGCAAGAATGAACTAAAACATGAATAAATGCAAAAAAAATTGAAAGAGGTTGATCAGAGTGCACTTGGAGGTAGATTGAAGATCTGAGAAGATTTTGGAAAACTGGTAAAATCACTGTAAATCACCAATGGTACTCATTCGCAATTGATGGTGAATCAATCCTACTACTAGTAAAATTCTCTTAAAACAGGTTTCCAACTCTTGAGAACTGGAATCTGACAAAATCACCTTTTTCAACCTTCAAGTGGGACTCATTCACAACTAATGGAAAATCAATCCTCTCCCAAAATTATATGAAATCAAAGGTCAATTTTGTAGCTCTAGATCTGCACTTCTCTTCTTGTCAGCTTGACAGAGTTAAATCTAAAAAAATGGACTGTAGGTTGTCTCAAAGCTTGAAATAGGGTTGATTTGACTTGAAACACTTTGATGAATTGTTGACCACCTTTCAACACCTAAATTCTTGACAAATCTACATACAAAATTCTGCAAACACACATGCAAAAGGGGAAAAATGGTTAAGGGTTAGAGTATAGGGATTTCCTTGGTCAAGTCCCACTTTGGTAATCAAACCCTCAATGAAAAAATGGAATGAAATGGAACAAGGAAAGATGAATAAATAACATGTGAAATGTCTTAAACTCACCACAACCTTGTTGAAGAAATCTGAAGATATATCAATGGTTGCTCCAAGATGCTTGATGAATGCTTGATTAAATGATGCAAAGTGCTTGAATGCTAATTGATGAATGCAAGTGAACTTGATGATTGGGAAACCTAAACTAGGTATGCCATAATAACCCAATGATACCTTATCACAAGCCAACATAAGTTATTTTTAAATAAAAACCTGAAAGAAAATTTGAATTATTTTGAATTCAGAGCCAAGAGGGACTCATTCTCCACCCGTGGTGAATGGGTCCCACCTTGGGTTTGTAAGTGGGTGTCAAGAATTAACTTGCATTTAATTTGTTTTGTCAGGTTTACATTCAAAAATACACTTAATTAAGCCTTATGAGTGCATAAAGGGGTCAAATAAAGCATAAGAAGGGTGTAAATAGTGAAATTAAGCCTAGAAAAGTGTGAAATCTTGTTACAAGACTTTACAACACCTTAAAATAGGACTTGACTAGAGATAAAAAGGTGATTTTTAGGTGATCTATAATGAAAAGAGTCTAGAAAAGTGTATAAATGTGTTACTACACTTCACAACACCTTCACAAGAGACCATAATTTGAATATTTAGGACCTAATGTGAATCCATAAGCTACATTGAAACATTAAATCAAAGAAAAATAAGTCAAAAATCATAAGAGAAAGACAAAAAAGACCATGAAAATGTCAATGATCCATTTTTCTATGGTACATTTATCCCCCACTTTAGTGAGAGGATAAACTTGCTTCTAACTCACACTAAAGTATCCATGCATATCGAGAGGGATCCAAATGCACTCATGTTAGCAAAATGGAATGACAACGATCAAGAAGAATGATCAAGCCCCCAGGATGAAGATCCCATGGAAAACTAAACATAAGAACAAAGGAACACAAGTGAAAGAGAAAGAGAGAAGGAAAATTCAAATGAAGCTTTGATCATTTTTCCAACTAGATGTGGATTAGATCGAGGATGTTTGTCAGAAAAAGAGAATGCATACTCACTCTAGGGTGACATAACTCAGCAGTTCACCGAGTGAGAAGACCCAAAAGGTGAAGTACATACGCTAGTTGGTATGCACTCACAAACACATTGGTGGCTATTGGGAAAGTCATGTCGCTGAATGGGCCTCTTGCTCAACCATATTAAAGTTATACCTCTTGATAACTTTAACACAACACCACAAGAGAAAATGTTGGTTCATGCTTCATGAGACAAGTAAAGCTTTGTATGCTTAGAACTCATGAACAAAGAGCAAGGTACTGCAAGCATGCAAATTGCATTATGCAAGGTGGAAAAAATGCAAAATGTAAAGGATGTTCAAAGAAATCTTGTTAAGTTCATGCAAGGTTTGTCACTTAGGGAACATTGTGTCTAATGTCTCCAAGAGAGGACCAATCAAAGAATAAAATATTCACAACTCAGGGGATGTAGTGTGTCACATCAGGCCACTAAGAGGAATGTAATATGCTAAGAGAGATGACCCTTATGAAGGACATCACACCCAAATTCATCCACAAAGTGATGAACACATCGTATGAAGTGACAAGGCTAGACTAAGAACCAAGAATACAAATGAATTAAGCCAATGTATGCCCCCCACTTTAAAGGAATTGCTACACATCGTTCTGTGAGCAATTACTTTAAAGTAGCAAGGGAAAAATACAAAAAGAAAACAAGACATGAGAGCCAACTTGGAAAGCTCCAATGCAAATTCATGTGTTTCTAAGTAAGGTCACTTCATGTAAACAAAAAAAGAGAACAAAAGAAAAGGAGGTTTCCACCCAGAAAGGAACACACCAAACACATAAGAGATCTATGGATTTTGGGTTAGTATGTTACTTGCTGCAATGTTTTGATTAAAGAGCTCAGAACTGTCATCATTCCCCAAAGCACATAGAACCAGAAGAATGATACAAAGAGAGTGAAAACAAAAGAAAAATATATATGTTTTAGGTTGACATGGAAGATACATTGTGATCTCAACACTTTGCATCATCCCCAAAAAGGAGAAACACAAATGAAAAGAAAACATCAAGGAAAAAAGAAAAAGAAAAAGCTTTTGGGCCAACATGAAGGAGATATTTCAGTCTCAATTCCTTGCATCATCCCCAAAAGGAAAAACACAAGAAAAGATAAAAAGGAAAAGGAAAAGGAAAAGGAAAAGGGACCTTTTGGGTCAACATGGAAGAGCAATAGGGTGTCTCAACTATTTTTGTCATCCCCAAATGGAGAAAACAAAACAAAAGTGAGAAAGTAAATGCAAAATGTATGACATATAGAAGAATAGAGATACACATAGAGGAAGTGCACAAAGAAAGAGAGAACGTCAAACACGCATTATGGGGGAACATGTTATGCACATACAATCAAATCAAGGAAAATGTAAAACTACTAGCAAGGTGAAGCAAGTCAACCATTTAACAAGTCATCTACCTCCCAATCATGTTCAGTATAATCTGAGGGAGGTTGAATATCCAAAGAATTGCAAGTGTCGAACAAGGGGAAGTGCTAGGTTCTTCACTTGGTTTAGCAGATTTATCTTTTAAGCTCATGGACGATGAAAATAAATAATTTAAATCGTTATGCATTTCTTAATCGATTTTAGTGATCTCCTCATCCTCATCATCATCTAGGTTAATCACGACGGGAGGACAGAGGGTAATTTCAAAGGAAGAATGTATTAGGAGCTATGGTTGTTGGATCATATCATTTTATTGTGAGGGTTGGGTTGAACTATCTTGTGGCGGGTCAAGAGGATGAGGGTGATCATTTATTACTTCTACCAAAGGCAGAGGTTGATTTTCTTTGTTATTTTCAGCTTGCATTTGACAATAAAGGAGACGATGATGATGCTTACACTCCCTAGCACCATGGGTTCACTTAATTTTATTTTGAAGTTGTTGAGGTGTAAGAGTAAGTTGATCCACCATAGGTTCCTTTTCTTTTAGAGGGGGAAGAGTGAAAGAAACTAAAGAAGATGGGTCAATCACTTTCTCTTTAGCTTTATAAACTTGTTTAATGCAAGGAGGCATGATAGGATTGGTTTCATTTTCTCTTGGGTGTTTAAACGAGGAAGGGGAAGTGTCTATGGTTGGGTGCTCATTAGGTTGTATTATTTTTTTAGTTTTAGACTTAGGTTGAAGCATGGTTTCATCAAGGATAGGAGTAGCGGAAGTGGATGGGGACATGTTATGAAGAGACAATTTGGCTATCTATTTGGCTTTAAACTCTTGATAGGTTATAAAAAAGAAGTCCTTTCGAGGGGTGCTAGGTTATATAGGTTCAGGCCAAAAGGCTTCTAAGGAAAAATTACCTTTAGAGGAAAATGGATTAAATTCACTATGGTGTATGGTAAATATTTCATTGCCATGTGGAAACTTCAAACATTTGTGAACAACTAAAGGAACAACATTCATCTAGCGAAGCCAATGATGACCTAGTCATAGATGAAACTGATATGATTGTGGAATAATAGAAAATGTTACCTCCAAAGTTTTGGGTCCTATCTGTAATGGGAGTACGATCGATCCAATCGTAGGGCATTTAAAACTAGTATATTTTTTAATCCATGCAGTTAGTTTATTACAATCATCTTGATGGAGATCATGTAATACTAAAAAATCTTCCATGATTAGATTCTTGTGATAGGTGGGATCTATTAATATCCCATTGGTGGGCTTATCATAGATTTTGTCGGCTATGTAAAGAGGACCATTGGGAAGATTTTTAAGTACATATCATGAGAAGAAAAAATAATATCAAGAGATTTGTTAGTTGGGCCCTTACGAGGGATAACATCTATGGTACCCACAAGTTCATCCATAGGATTGACTTGGGTAACATTTGGAGTTATATAATGTTGTCGATTATTTGTATCATTGTTCATCACATGAGTGTTTGAAGGTTCACTAGCCTTGACAAATGAAACATTGTGTTTAGGCATAGGGTTGGTGAAAATTTGTAAATTCTAGTTAGGTGGTGCAACAGACTTATTGCCTTGATCATTGACACCCACTATGGACAAACGACCATAATCAATGAGGTCTTGAACTAAGTGTTTGAGATGCTTACATTGTTTGATATCATGCCCTTTTTGGCGATGAAAATGAAAATAAGCATCAGGTTTAAAGGTAGGTGGTAAAGGTTTGGTGGTATCAAGTGGTTTAATGGTAGGCAAAGTGATCATTTTTTGCTGGAGAAATTGGTTCATTGTGTTATGGAGAGTATCAGGTAAGGGGGTAAATTGTCTCTTCAGGACCCCATAGGTAAAGGGCACCACTGCTTTAATAGTTGCTACTTGGCTTACAACAGGTTGGGTTGGTTGTAGAGAAGGTGGATTGAACTATGAAAAGCCTCTATTTGTTTTTCTAAAGTTTTGTGTGTTGTTTTGGTTGTTTTTCTCAAACTTCTCAGCTTGGTTGGAAGTGGACTTTGAATCATGACTAGAAACCAAGTTGTGATAGTCACAAAGGGTCATTCATAAATGCATGAATGAAGGAAATTTTGTGATAGTCAACTTATCCTGAAGGTGAGTGTGCATTTTTTCCATAAACATCTTTTGTAGATGTGAATCAGGAATCTTATCATTAATTTGAGTATACAATGACTGATAATGTGAAATGAAATTAGTTACTTTTTCATTTGCATTTTGTTTACATCACATTAAAATAGCCATTATCTTTTTGGGAGTCATATGAACTTGGAAATGGCTTATAAAGGCACCCAAAAGTTCATTAAATGATCAAATGGAATGATTGGGTAGGTTTGAAAATAATTCTAATGTAGTGTCCTTTAAGGTCCTAGGAAAAAGTCACTACACAAGGCTATATAGGCATTAACATGATTAGTAGGGTCTCATTTACCTTCGTACTTATTAAACCTAGTAATCTCAATTCCATGTGGCATATGTGTTTGTAAGACCTCTAGAGATAATGGGCTACTGCGGACATGTTATGTGGGTGGATCATTTTGAATTTGGCTAATGGTCGATATTTGTTGTTGCATGGATGAAACGGTGTTAAAGAGTTGTGTAATGATGGGGTAGGTGTAAATGGTATGAGGGGGAAGGGAAAATGGTGATGGGGTGTATGTAATGTTAGGGGAGGTCAAAGGAACGCTTAGAGGGGTGAAGGTAGAAGATGGAACATTTGATTCCACAAAAGAACTAGAAATGCTAGTTGGAATAATGAAAGGAGTCACATGAATAAATTTTTGCATAGTTTTTGTAACTTGAGGAGTGGTATAGGTTGGTATGGATGCTATGGTTGAAGGAGGAGGAATATGAGATCCTCCTTGGCTCACAACAATGTTTGCTAAGTGGGATGTGGAAGGAACATGCTTATTGTATATTTCAGCTATTCTTTTCATAACTTGTAAACCATCATCACTTTCAATCAAGTAATGAAGGTTTTCTATCACAAGTATAGTAGTGGTGGAAATGTTTTCAAGACTTAAATCTTGTTGCAAATGTGCAAAATCCTAATGAATACTAATGAGTTTTTCTTGTGGAATGGAACTAATTTTTGTTTCAACATGCATTGGATGTGAATTTAAAGGCATACTAGTGGTAGTATCCATGCTTAATGTACCATTTTCCATACTAGGAGTAGGAGCTCTTAAGATCCCAAGGTCCACAATGAAAGTGCTATCGCGGGAAGCCATGAGTCTAGAACTTCGTCTCACTAAAGTATTATCAATAGGGCACCAAAAACTCATGCAAGTACCACAAAAATATGGGGTGAATACAAATAAAAACTAGGAACAACAAGATGTGAATGACAGAAATTTTATAAACTGAAACAAGAAGGCAATAACAGGAAATAGAAATGTACGAAAAACTGTGAAAATGCAACTAGACTGATTTTCCCAGGGTGATGAGTGAGTCCAGGTATGATATTTTTTGTGTTTTTCATAAAATTTAAAATTATTTCAATTCTTTTCAAATGCATGATGAGGATGCAAATGAAAATTTTTAGTTTTTGAATGATATGATATGCAAAAATGAAGTATAAATGAATCTTTCACTTATGCAATTTGAGAAACCCTAGGATGCAAAAACAATGCAAAACCTAATTTAATGTTGATGAAAAGGACACCTAGGATGTAAGATGCAAATAAAAATCAAAAATATAAAGTGTTCTAATGAACCATAGATTTTTGGGTGTGAGGCTTATAGGCTACTCTTGCACTCTTAGGATGTTTCAACTAAAAGGAGGGAGATAAACCTCACAAAAAAATAATGTGGTTCACTCAAATTAGGATGTGTATGATGTTATTTAGACTGAATGAGATGATATAAGTGCAACTAAATGAACTATTTGACTAGTTATTAATGCAAAACCTAACAAATATGCAATGTTTGAAAACACACTGTGATATGAAAGCATGAACTAAACATGAACAAATGCAAAATGGAAAAGAAGGTTGAATTAGAGTGCACCTAGGAAAACAATGAGGAATCTGGAGTGTCCTAAAGGCTAACAGAAATCACTAAAAATCACTAGTGGGACTCATTCACCATTGATGGCGAATCAGTCTTGCTTCTGATGAAAACTTCTGGAAACTAGTTTTTGAGTGTCAGCACTTGGAATCTGACAAAATCTATATTTCCAGCCTTAAGGTGGGACTCATTCACCATTGATGGTGAATCATTCCTCTCCAAAAATTATGTGAAATCAAGAAGCAATTTTGTAGCACCATATTTGAGGTTGTCTGCTTGCCGGATTGATGGAGTTAAATCTGCAAAAAATGGATTGTAGGTTGTCTCCAAGCTTGAAATAGGTTGTAGTTGACTTGAAACACTTCATTGACTTTTTTACCACCTTTCAAAACCTAATTTCTTGACAAATATGCATACACAAATCTACAAGAACACATGCAAAAGGGAAAAAATGGTTAAGGGTTAGGTTATAGGGATTTTCCTTGGTCAAATGCCACTTTCGTAATCAAACCCTTAATGAAGAAATGGGATGAAATGAACAAGGAAATATGAATTTAAATAACATGAAAATGTCTTAAACTCACCAATCTTGTTGAAGAGATTTGAAGATATAACAATGTCTGCTCCAAATACTGATTGGTGCTTGATTGAATGATGCAAAGTGCTTGAATGCTTGAATGAATGATTTGATAAGTAAACTTGATGAATGAGAGCTAAAATGGATGTAAAAACACTTATTTTTATTTATACACACTTGTGCCTTAGTAACCTGAAGATACCTCATCACAAGCCGACATACTTGGTAATTTTAAATAAGAACTCAAAATAAAATTTGAAATATTTTGAATTTTGAGCCAAGAGGGACTCATTCACCACCCATGGTGAATGGGTCCCACCTTGGACTTGAAAGTGGGTTTCGGGAATTATCTTGTATTTAATGTTGATTTTTGGGTTTACATTAAAAACACACTTAATTAATCCTTATAAGGGCATAAAGGGGTCAAATAAAGCATAAGAAAGGTGTAAATAGTGAAATTAATCCTAGAAAAGCATGAAATATTGTTACAAGACTTTACAACACTTTAAAAAAGGACATGATAAGTGTTGAAAAGGTGACTTTTAGGTGAATTGTAATGAATAGAGTCTAGAAAAGTGTAGAATTTTTTTACAACACTTCAAAACACCTTCACAAGATGCCATAATTTGAATTTTAAGGACCTAATGTGAATGTTTAAGCCACAAATTACAACATTAAATCAAAGAAAAATGGACCAAGCATCGTGAAAAAAGGCCTAAAATACCATGAAAATTTCAAGGGCCATTTTTCTATGGCACATTTAGCCCCCACTTTAGTGAGACGATGAACTTTCTTCAAACTCACACTAAAGTAGCCATGCATATCGAGAGAGAGATCCCAATGCACTTATGTTAGAAGGATGGAAATACAAAGATTAAGAGGGATGATCAAGCCCCTAGGATGAATATCCCATGAAAAACTAAGCATAATAACAAAGGAACACACATGTTGATTAGAAGAAGAAAAGGGAGAATTGGATTGAGCC